>SKCR01029084.1:0-161896 GCA_019454045.1 Zanthoxylum bungeanum | reverse complement strand
GACAATGAGATTGTTTCTTTTTGCGCTCAGTCTTTGTGTGTGAGTTGGGTGTTGAGCGCTTGCCCTATTTTTGACTATATATAATGACGATGATATATTTTCATCTTGGCATTTGTTAAATATTTTCATGATTTCTGAATTATCATTATGTTTCCGCTGAGATGCTTGTTTTGGGACCTTGACCATCAGAAGATAGCTAGCCCACTACCCTGTGTCGATATGGTTCTGTTTATTCATTGTTCGGTCTTTGCACGTGACTCGGACAATGAGCGCTTGTTGGTTTTGGATGTGTTATTCGAAAAGTAAAGCATGAGATCATATTTACGAAATTTATACCATGTTTTCCCATTTTAGATGGCGAAGGTGATTGAAATTCATGTTGGCTATGTGTGTGGTTCAATTTACTATTGGCGATTATGATATGCTTGTTATGTAGAGGATTTAGAAGCTTCCATAAGTTATGTTTTAAAAGTTTTGTGCAATTTGGGGTTTTAAATGTTAGAGGAGGTGTGCGTATAAGGTTTTTGACTCACTTCAGGGACGCCTAATGAATTCATGGTTAATGAAGAGTAAAAAACAGTACAATTTTAATGGTTTTCTGACTACAACGGTATTTTTATATAGATGTTTATATGTATTAAATTTAAAGATTCATTCTTATCTTTCATGATATGTGTGTGGGTACTTACTGAGTTTTTATAAGTCACACCACCACAATTGCTAGTTAGTTTGGTTGGCAACCAGATCGGTTAGTCATCAAGCTTTAGATGCTCATGTTCGAGATGAAGGATTACTTAGACTGTAGTCATAAACCTTAGAATCCTAAGGGTGTCAAAGAGCCTAGGGATCATGTAGTTTATGTATTATTTCGAGAAATGTTTAATAGTGTATGCATATTTATAAATTAAGTTTTGATTTTTAAATGTGATTGTGGGCACAGAGTCTGGAGTGTGGGTGATATGATTTGTATGTCTTGAGTTGGATCGGAGGTCCTTTATATATATTTGATGCTTATTACAGGTTGTTTTGGTGCTGGACTATAATCCAAATAGTTCAGTATTTAGGGTACGTCATGCCCATTTGTCGTCAATTTTGAGGCTCAGGGAGATGGGTTATACCCGTCTCCTGCTGGTAGTTCTTTGCCTCTAGCGGGTGTTACAAAAATTATATCAGAGTAAAAGTTTAGGTTTCGGTAACTGCAGCTATAGAGTGTCCGATCATCTGAGTAAGTTTTTTGTTATTAATTAACCATATAGGTCTTTTTTTTGTAATCTGCTTTGACCTTTCTGGTATATGATATAATGTGTTACGATTTAGATTTGATATGAGTAAACTATATTTGATATTTATGATCTGATGTGATACAATATTTCATGAAAGTTTTATGGATAAAATGGATCCAGAGTAAGTTGACGTGATGTAATTTGATATGATTTAATGACATATGAATGGAATGATTTCATGTGATTAGAAGTGATTGAAACTGACTAGTTTGATTTGATTATGATATGAATTATTTTCTCTGATCTATTATGCTTGATGTGATATGGTCTGTATTGATGTATGAAATGCATGACTTCTAATTATATATATAGTGAGATAACTCCATATACGAATAAGGTAGTATGTCATATGTATCTAGTTTCGAATGATCAGATATAAGGGCTGAGAAATTTTGAGGACGAAATTTTTATAAGGGGGGATAATATAACACACTGGACAATATGGTTTAATTACGAATTTCCTCATGTATTCACGAGATATATTTGAGTGATTAATAATATATTATTAGCATGTCCATCATGTGTATAAATTATTCAGGGATCATGGAGTAATAATTTTTAATTTCGTGGTAAATTTATATTTTATCGTGTAATGACAGCCTTTAGTATTTTTGCTATAACTTGAGCTAACGATGTCCGATTTCAGTGATTTTAATGGTGTTGAAATTTTATCGTGTAACCGACAGCTTCAGTGATTTCAGTAGCCAAAAAGAAGATCTATAACTTTCATGTTGAGAAATTTTCCAAATTCATAATAGAATCAAGTAAAAAATCACATTTTTCATGGCTATTACTGTGTAGTTCGAGAATGCTCTACATTTTTAACACGTGTAAATTATTTAATATTATTTTATTACATAAATATCTAATTTTTTATGAAGGCAGCCACTATTCATTCCCTCTCTCACCTCAACTCACGATTTTTCTTCATCCATGGCAACACATAAAGTTTTCTTCATATCTCATGCCATTCAAGAAGGAGAATGGATCTCTCTCAAGCTAGCCTCATACAAGTAAGCTTCTTTCTCATCATTTCTTCTTCATTTTTGAAATTACTCAAGTGTGTTCTTCATCTTCAATTTTTGGTCCCATGAGGAAATTAGGCATTTATGGATTCATTTGACTTGATTATGGATTATATGATGATCATTCATGCATTTGGTGTTAATTTAGCATGGAGTTGTCATTACTTGGCAAGAACTTGCAAACTTGGAAATGGGTTAGGGCATGGCCGAACCTTAGTGAGTGTGAGGCTTGATTTTATGATTTTGGATGTGTGGACAGTCTTGTGTGTGATGTTACATTTGACATCATTTTATGAGAGTTATTCGAACTTGATAATGGAATGGTTGCTGTGAACGAATTATGGGTGTTAAAAATGGGAAAGCTTTAAGTTAAGATGGTGATGTAAATGATGTGTTTAGCATCTTGAGTAAAAGATTTAGGGATGTGTTGGTGGGTAGCATGATTATTATTGGTTGGGGGTCATGGCCGAATGGGTGAGGGAAAAAGGACTTTGATTTTGATTTTGATGATCTTGAAAATGATATGAATCATTTTTAGTCGTGTATAGACTGAAGATTTATTAATTATGTTGAGAATAATATAATATGCTATTAACTTGTTTTTGTTTGGATAAACGAGTTAGATATGATGAGGGATTGATTTTTGTGTTATGGATAATGATATAATATTCTATATGAATCGAATTTGTTAGATTCGTTAAAATTGAATATTAGTTGTGTCATGGCCGCATTTGGGTGAGAAGGAAGACTTGAGATGTGTTGTTTGTGGTAATGTAGTTAGTGAATGTATCATGACATTTGGTGTTGAGGGAATGTTTGATGATGTGTCTTGGTGGCATTGTAAGCATGCTTTTTATTTTACGCCTAGAGTGGTGATAAATATTGAATTATATAGGTTGTAGCCATGTGTTTCATTTATCATAAGGTATTTGGTGTATTGAATGTGTTATTGATATGATGTTTTGTGAATAATCTTCATGTTATATATAAGGTTGTTTTGGTGAATTTTGGTCATGAATTTTGTTTTTTGTGTGAGTGAATGTTTGAGATTAATTGCGAATTGTTTATGTTCATGTAAATAAACTTATTAGTTATGTTGAAACTTCAAATTGGCCTTTATGCACGGTTCATGTTTATATTCTTAGTACATGTTTTATGATGAAGGTTTAGGAATATGTTTTCTTTGTACATTTTATAGTTCCAGTTTACATTGTATATTTTATTACTTATGATTGATGTGTATGTTTTATGATCAAAATCCAAGTATGTGTCTCATACTGACGAGTTTAGTCATATTATCCAAGCCACCACGGGTTTGGGAAGGCCATTGCAATGGGTATTGGTGGTTTAGAATAATTCTCTGTATATTTCTAAGTTATGCTTTCTGTTTATATTTTTGTAACTTATGTTTTCAAAGGGTGAGAAGATGCCGCATTTTATGTTTTTCTTACTAATATTTTAAAGGATTTAAGTTTTGAGAATTTCGATTGATTGAGTTTTATTTCATAACGGACATATATATTGATTAAACGATTCTGTCTCGGCACTTGTTAAATATTTTCATGATTTCAAAATCATTATTATGTTTCTGTCGAGACGCTTGATCGATGATATATTTTCGCCTCGACGCTTATTATATGCTTTATGAATCATCATTATATTTCCATTGAGGTGATTGATTAATTAAATATTTTTGTCACAGTGCTTGATTTATGTTTTTGTATTTATGATTTATAATTATCTTTCCCCCGGGGACTTGTTAGGGTCTCCACTATCCGAAAATGGATCGACCCGCTACCTTGTCGATGAGGGGCTTGTTTCGTTCCTCACTCAGTCTTTTTGTGCGACTTGGGCATTGACACTTGACCTGGTTTTGACTATATATAATGAAGATGATATGTTCTTGTCTCGGTATTTTTTAAATATTTTCATTATTTTCTGAATTATCATTATTTTTCCACCAAGACGCTTGTTCTGGGACATTGACCATCAGAAAATGGCTGGCCCACTACTCTATGTCGACATGGTTTTGTTCGTTCATTGTTCGATCATTGCGTGTGACTCGGGCAATGAGAGCTTGTTGGTTTTTGATGTGTTATTCAAAAAGTAAAAATGAGATCAGTTTTATGAAACTTGTACCATGTTTTCCTGTTTTAGGTGGTGAAGGTGATTGAAATTCATGTTGGCTATGTGTGTGTGTGATTCAATTTCATATTGACGATTATTATATTTTTATAATGTAGAGGATTTAGAAGCTTGCACAAGTTATATTTTAAAAGTTTTGTGCAATTTGGGGTTTTGAACGTTCGAGAAGGTGTGCAAATAAGGTTTCTAACTCACATAAGGTACGCCTCATGAATTCATGTTAAATGAAGAGTGAAGGACAATGCAAATTTAAAGGTTTTCTGATTACAACAATATTTATATGTTTATATATATTAAATTTAAATTTTCATTCTTGTCTTTCATGATATATATGTGGTTGCTTACTGAGTTCTTATAACTCACACCACCACAGTTGCTAGTTTTACAGGTTGGCAACCAGATTGGTTAGCCATCAAGCTTTGAATGCTCATCCTCGAGACGAAGGATTACCCAAACTGCAGTCACCTACCCTATAATCTTAAGGATGTCAAAGAGCCTATGGATTATGTTGTTTATATTTTATTTTGAGCAATTCTTTGCAGTGTATGTATATTTATAAATAAAATTTTGATTCGTATATGTGATTGTGGGCACAGAGCCTAGAGTATAGGCGAAGTGATTTGTATGGCTTGAGTTGGACCAGAGGTTCTTTATAAATATTTGATTCCTATTACAGGTTGTTTCGGTGATGGACTGTGATCCAGGTAGTTCAGTATTTAAGGTATGTCATGTTGATTGTCATCAGTTTTGAGGTTCAAGGAGATGGGTTATAATCATTTCCTGTCGGTAGCCCTTGCCTCGGGCGGGGTGTAATATATAAGTTATGTAATATACTAAAAATTAACTTGTCTATATATTCAAGGACCTTGTTTGGAGATAAATTTGAGGGTCCATGTGCACCTACTGTATCGATTATCCCATAGTCATCTCTACTGGGTGGTCGAGGCCTCACATTGCCAAGAATTCTCTGAAGTTCACATTTGTCAATCACAAGGTATTATTATTCAATTTTTCTAAAATAAATTCTTTTCACATTAATTTTTATTATTGGTTTGCTATTTGGAGTGGATTAAGTAAATTTATTAGGTTTGAGAGAATTTAGATCAAATAAATAAACGAATAAATTACATTAATATTATTATTTTACTTAAATCAACTCTAATTCAAAATAAATAAATGAGTTTTCATTATTGTAATTAAAGCCTGGAACTCTCATATAAGATTTACCAATCTATATATGAATTAGTTTTATTTTAGATAATAACTAGTGATTATATATTTGACATTCACATTTATTGATGGTGGTTTTCACCCCGAGGAGGTTTAAATACCGATGAGGGGTAGAATGAGATTTGTACTTGGCCAAAGAATGGATGACAAGGCCCAGGGGCTCAAAAACACAGAAGGGGCTTGACCTCGTTGTACAGAGGAGTTCTCCCAAGGGCTGAACATGTTGAGGATGAAGTGAGTTGTCATATCGACCCAACCTGATGAAAGAGTAATGGATTTGGAGTTCTAAGAGATTTTTTTGAATCCGACCCGATACGGTTCACCCATGTCAAATCGATCTGGTTGGTTTAAGAAGTTAGAAACTCTGGCAAGCATCATCCGCCTTGGTATGCCGACCCGAGGAACGAAGATGGGATCACAGGCCGACCGATATTTAAGTTATTTGACCTATTCCTTAATTGTGAGTTTAGGCTTTTAGAAAGCTGATTATGACAGAAGCTGGTCAATGACTCCCATTGAAAAAGGCCATGCCAGACAGAATAGTACCGGAGCAGTTGCACCGTAGGCTGTCACATCAACAAAGTGTGCAGTACTAGCTAAAAGGTTGGAATGATGGGTTTCAACTAACATGGGTGGTTGAGGTCACATCAATAAATTATGCAGTAGTGGCTAACAGGTTGGAATGATGAGTTTCTGCTGACAGGAGTGGTTGAACCATGTGTCAGTACGACTGTTTGTTGAGTGGTTGGGGAAAAGAAGCATGGGGCGAGGAAGGTCTGATGATGACGACTAACGTCATGGATTGGTGGAATAATAGATTTAGGAGCCTACATAAAGGGTTTGAGGCCACAGATTCAAGGGTTAGAAAATCTTAAAATCCAAAACTTGTAAAAGTCGAGAGCTACAGAGATAAAGATGATCGGTTTCCGATTCCCCGAGAGAATTATACCGGGCTAGTTAAGACCTGAGGTGTTCCATATTGTATCTCGTATTCTTCTCCCACTTATAGCTCGGGTTGGTCTTGACCCTGAGTAAGTAATAAAATACCCCCTTACTCTCATAGACGTATGTTGGAGCCACTCTCTGCCGAACCACGTAAACTCTGTGTCTGCTTGGTAAATTTACTTTTGGTTCCCTAATAACCGGACAAATTTATTGCTGAGGAAGGTTTGTTCGAGGGGATAAAAAACAGCCATCAATAGGTGGTGCCGTCTGTGGGGATCAATACAAAAAGCAGAAAAAGAATACTAAGACAATGATAGATGATGAATATCATAGAGCTCTGGAGGTCTCAACGGCGGAGTGGATGAAAAAAATGGAGGAGAACTTGCGGCTGAAAAGGGAAAATATCATAGAGGAAAAGTAGACGACTCAAAATTTTATGAAGGTTATATTGGAGAAAATTGAGAAATTGGAAAAGAAAAAAGGAGATGAGGCACCCACAGAGCCTAGTGGAAGCAGAGAAGAGATTGCCAATGGTAAGAGAGTATCCGAAGTAGGAGGGGATCGAAAGGCTATGAGAAAAAATCCCTCTCAAAGTGATGTAAGTGGTAATAGCGAGTGAAGCATCAGTAGAATAAGTTCGGAAGAGACATGATGATGGATGAACGCCTTTATCATCCAGCAATAGCCCCCACTTTGGGGAGATAACGGGGCGCGTTATCGAGAACAAGAACGTATGGCGTCACGTGTGAAGTGACACCATTCAAGGAGAAGGAAGTATGAGGAAGCCTCCAACTGGATGGAGGAGGATACCGAGAGCCATTTAGGGGACTGATTCCAGAAGAGGATGAGGAAGTGGGAGATGATCACGAGAGGATATGCTCAGGACAACCAGGATATAGAGACGGCGTCCCCTTTCGCCAAGGAGGTGTCAGAGGTAGAGTTTCTAAGGAGGTTCTCCATGACCCCGTGTCATATGTAGAGAGGTTTATGCCATTGATGGAGATTCAGGGCACGGTTAGGGTGGCGGTCTGCAAGGTATTCCTATTGACCTTGGGGGACTGACCAGCTTATGGTTCAGAAATTTGACTTCAAGGAGTATTAGTAGCTTTTCACAGCTAAGGAAGTCATTTGTGCCCCATTTTGAAGGAGCATGCACACCAATGAAGACGGTTGGGTGACTGAGGGCAATGAAGCATCGCGATGATGAGCCACTGATAAACTTCATCGATAAATACCATTGCTGTTAGGGCAGTTGTGGAACCCCTAGGGTCGGATCGGTTCCCCGAGCAGCGGAAATGAGTCTAACCTATGGATATCATGTATGGGTGTAATTTTAAATCATTTGATGAAATAATATATTCCATTACGAGTGTATAGGAAAAAACCGGGATTGAATCGGAGTCCGGAAACTCTAAAATGAACAAAAATAAAATTACCGTGCGCGTACGTGAGTACGCGCGTATGAACAAAACCAACGACTATGAATATTTACTTTAAGAATAGTTTACACCTAGTGTCAAAACTATTCTAAGGTCGATGTCATTCTTAGCATAACGATACATCAATTTAATACGCGTAATGACAATACCATTAATAGGGTATGAAATGAAAAATATAGTTATTTTATTAATAAATAATAAAATGTACAATTCGGATTGGCACTCCAAGCACCAACTCCATTAAACTCCCACTTGCTTAGTGCCAATCTGGATGGTACCGTAGTCCCATCTCCTCCACATGTTTATCGAATAACTTAGGAGGCCTTTGTAAGCGGGTCTGCTATGTTGTCTTGTCCTTGAACCTTTAAGACCACTATGTCTTTTCGTTCAATTATCTCTCTAATTATGCGATATTTCCTTTCCACGTGTTTAGACTTGGAATGCGCCCTCGGCTTCTTAGCTTGCGCGATGGCTCCGTTATTATCATAATATAATGGGATCGAATCCGCAATACTAGGCACAACACCAAGTTCTGTGATAAAATTTCTAATCCAAACAGCTTATTTAGCAGCTTTTGAAGCCGCTATAAATTCCGCCTTAGTGGTGGAATAAGCTGTTGAGCCTTGCTTTGAACAACGCCAACTAATTGCACCACCGTTAAGGGTAAATATGTATCCTGATGTAGATTTTCTATCATCTGGATCTCCCTGGAAGTCGGAGTCTGTATAACCCTTAACTTGTAGCTCATCTTCTCCATATTTCAAAAACTTATCCTTGGTGCCTTTAAGATATTTTAGGATATGTTTCACGGCTCATTACCTGGATCAGATTGATATCGGCTGGTCACACTGACGCCGAAACTGATGTCAGGTCTAGTACATAACATAACATACATTATACTTCCAATACAAGAAGCATATGGCAAATTAGACATCCTAACTCTCTCTTCCTCAGTTTGATGTGCCATTTTCTTCGAAAGATGTATGCCGTATCGGAAAGGTACATTTGCTGCCTTACAGTTGGTAAAACTGTACCTTTCTAACATTTTGTCTATGTACGTCGATTGTGACAACCCTATAAGCTTCCGGACTTTATCTCGGTAGAGCCTTATACCTAGTATATAGGAAGCTTCACCCATATCTTTCATGGAGAAGTTCTTGTAAAGGTAGGCTTTCACACTTTGCATCATCCCTATATCATTTCCTATGATAAGGATGTCATCTACATACAAGACTAGGAAAACTATCATGCTCCCACTAACTTTCTTATAAACCATGGTTCTTCCTCATTTTTGATGAATCCAGATAATCTAATTATCTCATCAAAACGACGATTCCAGCTTCGGGATGCCTGTTTAAGTCCATAAATAGACTTTTGGAGCTTACAAACCAAGTTTGAAGTCTCGCTGGATATGAAACCCTCTGGTTGTTCCATATAGATATCTTCTTCAATGAATCCGATTTAAGGAAAGCGGTTTTCACATCCATCTGCCATATCTCATATTCGTGATATGCAGCAATGGCTAAAAGAATCCTAATGGATTTTAGCATGGCTACTGGTGAAAAAGTTTCCTCATAGTCAATCCCAGACGTTGAGTGTAACCTTTTGCTACCAGTCGGGCCTTAAAGGTTTCCACCTTTCCATCGGGCCCTCGCTTCCTTTTGTAAACCCATTTATAACCAATAGGTTTAACTCCTTCAGGAAGTTCAACTAAGTCCTAGACTTGATTGGCATGCATTGAATCCATTTCTGATTTCATGGCTTCCTGTTTTTTCCCGAATCGATATCCAATATCGCTTCCTTATACGTAGTCGGATCTGTTTCCTCCAAGAGGAGAACATCAAGGCTCACATCAGATGTTAAAAATAGTCTCTCAGGAGGCCTTGATATTCTATTCGACTTACGTAGAACCTGTGTTGTAGATCCTTCACCTAGTTGGATCTCTGGTTCCATCTCAGGTTCCTTAATGTTGGGATCAAACTCATCAAGTTTAATATCTCTACAATTCCCACTTTCTCTCAAAAATTAATTTTCAAGAAAGTTACAAAGCGAACAACAAATACATTTCGTTGTTCGGAATCGTAGAATTGATATCCCATGGAATGATCAGGATATCTAACGAACCTATATTTATACCCCATGGGTGCTAGTTTATCCCGCTGCGCAATTCTAACGTATGCAGGACAACCTCAAATCTTTAAATGCTTAAGACTTGGATTTCTACTGAACCATATCTGATAGGGGGTCGTAGAAACAACTTTCGATGGAACCCTATTAAGTATGTAGAAAGCAGTTTGTAAAGCGTAACCCCAAATAAATAAGGAAGATCTGTATAGCTCATCATGGATCGCACCATATCCAATAAAGTACGATTTCTACGCTCAAACACTCCTTATGTTGAGGTGTTCCTGGTGGGCTATATTGGGCGAGAATTTCATTCTCCCATAAATAATTTTTAATTCTTCACTCATGTATTCACCGTCTCGATCTAATCTAAGGCATTTGATAAATTTACTGGTTTGTTTTTCTACTTCGTTCAGAAGAATATTTTGAACTTGTCAAATGTTTCCGACTTATGTTTCATCAGATAGACATATCCATATCTAGACTTGTCATCTGTGAAAGTCACAAAGTATGTGGAACCATCATGAGCGGCATGATTTAATGGACCACACACATCACTGTGTATTAGCTCCAGTAAATCTCCAGCACGGTGTCCAACACCTTGAAATGGGGCCTTTGTCATCTTTCCTTGGATACATGACTCACAAATCGGATAAGGATCTAAGGTAATATTTTCAATCAAACCATCCTTCACCAATTTGGATAGACGTCTAACATCTATATGGCCCAATCTCATATGCCATAATTCAGTATTATTTAGTTCAGACTTCCTACTTGTATTTTTCTCTATATTAAAGACATCTCTACATGTTTCCAAAACATAATGACCGTTTGATAAAGAACACTCACATTTTAATAAATTTTCTTTATCATATAAACATAAAGTTTCATCCTTAATGTTTATTTTATATCCCTCTTTATCTAATATAGACAGTGATATTATTTGTCTGATAAGTGAGGGAACATAATAACAATCATGCAAATCTAATTTACATCCATTTGGAAGATCTAGAACAACAGTTCTTATGACCTTGACATCCAATGTCTCACCATTACCAACTCTAAGCTGGATCTCCCCTTTATTCAGCCTTCGTTTAACCCTCATTTCCTGCAGGGAATTGCAAATATAAGTGGGACTGCCAGTGTCTAACACCCATCCACTATTTGCATCTAAGGCTAATGAGATGTCAATAATTGGAAAAATATAAAGCGTACTTGAGGGTCCTGTTTTAAGCTCTGGACAGTCATTCTTCCAGTGTCCAGAATTCTTGCATTGTAGACATTGATCACGAGCTACTTTCGGTTTTGCGCCTTTGCGCTTCTTGGAGTTTTTCTTTGATATCTTCTTCTTCCCCATCTTAATTTTCTTTGACTTCCCAGAAGTCTTTGAAGAGCCAGCTCCACCATGGAGATACAATGTGGGGTTGCCTTTCTTCAAATCTTGCTCCGCCGTGCGTAGCATGTTATGAAGTTCTTCGCATGTGGCTTGCATCGAATGCATATGGAAATTCAATACAAAACCAGCATAAGAACCAGGCAAAGAAGACAGAATCAAATTACGACCTAGCCTTTTATCAAACACAATGCCCTATCGTTCAATATATCGAATTTGGTCAATCATGTTCAAAACATGAGTGCTGACAGCTCCTTCCTCCTTGAGTTCAACACGGAACAGTTCCTTAGACCTTTGATAAAGTTCCATCTCTTGATTTACGTCGAACAACTCCTTGAGTGTTCGCATGATGCTCCAAGCATCTGGTACTTCAATGTACTGTCTCAGCAAATCTGGAACCATCGATCCTAAGATATAGGATTTCACCTTTAAGTTATCATCCTTCCATCTATCAAAAGTTTCTCGCTCTTCTGGAGTGGAGTCAGGATCGATATCAACAGGTTGTGGATTGATAGTGACATAAGTCAACTTTTCATACTCCAAGACAATGCGCATGTTCATTTCCCATTCGAAATAGTTCTCGGCTCATTTAGCTTATTGGAATCCAAAAGTTTCATCAATGGATTAGGGGCAGCCATCTACAAGATAATATTTTTTAGTAGTAGCAGAACAATTTTCATTTCAAAAGTGATAACACTAATTGATTATGGAATTTTAAATCTATCAGTGCCCTCCCACTACTTTACGTAATTCCGTAATCTCACTTATTGGAAAAATAGAAATATTAAAATTTCATAGCGGGAAGTGGATCCCATGACATTTACTCCAGCCTCACACTAATGACGATATTGGCCTTTGTAAACTCATTAGGTAGACCTTCAAGGTCAATCACTTCATGTGACTCCTGGTTTGGTCCTGAACCGTTTCTTATCCTCACACTAATGACGATATTGGATTAAGACGTGTTCTAGGTGTATACTTCTCAATGTGCACTAATGAGCTTCATATGTACACCCTCACAGTAATGACGATATTGGATGACTACGTTAACTCATCACGCTACATCTAATATTTTACCGGAGCGACCTAAGTTCCGAGCACTTATACCCTCACACTAATGACGATATTGAATATAAGTAGTAAGAACTCATTCATCTCCGAATTGACAAGACGGACCATCCAATAATGCTCCAACATTATTAATACTATTACTTAAAAGTAATCACCTAATCATTGGAGATTTATGACAATCAATTCATTAACTTAATTAGGTCAAAGTTTTAATTTAAAACATGCAATACATATCTAATATGTCTTATACATAATTAAATTAAAATTACTATGGCATAGATTCAAAATATGTGTTGTATGGTTAAGCCTTTGCTACTGATACCATTCTGTTGGGGCAGTTGTGGAACCCCTAGGGTCGGATCGGTGCCCCGAGCAGCGGAAATGGGTCTAACCCATGGATATCAAGTATGGGTGTAATTTTAAATCATTTGATGAAATACTATATTCCATTACGAGTGTATAGGAAAAAATCGGGACTGAATCGGAGTCCGGAAACTCCAAAACGAACAAAAACAAAATTACCTTGCGCGTACGTGAGTACGCGTGTGCTACAGTGCACGCGCGCACTGTGCACGCTACAGTGCGCGCGACACTGTAGCAATCAGGTCTTATTTTTTTATTTTTTTTTTATTATTTTTTTTTTGTTCTTTTGCTCAGCTCACTGGAACACACTTTCCAGTGAGCTGATGCAATTAGGGTCTATTACCCTAATTACTTCCGGTCTTCCCTTAACACTTAAAAACACTCAAAAATAATTTTTAATTTCAAAAACAACATAAACACATGTTGTAGAATAAAAATATAGTTTTTCAAAATATCAAATATTTTTCAAAAAACATAAATTTATTCTAAATACATGTTTGCGTAAATTTTGAATCCAATGCACAAACCATTTTAGAATCCCAATACGAAATGTCTCGTGAACAATTCTAGTCCACCTAAAGTGGTCAAGTGAATCTAGAATGGTAGCCATAGCTCTAAGTTTTAATTAGAGTTCCAAACTCTTATTAATTGTTTCATGTCTAACATGAACATTTTGACCTAATTACAAACATGTTGTGTTTATACTTCTAAAGTATCATAACACAATTGATTAGCCTTATTCAACATTAAGCTATGTAATCATGCATCTAATACACAAATAAACATATCTTTGGAGAAGATCAACATTACCTAGTAAGCTTGATGTAAGATCCAATCTACTTCTCCTTGTTGAAATTGTTGAAGAACCTCCAAGGTGTGCAAGCTTGACTTCAAGATCCAATCTTGTTTCCAATGCTTCCAAGCTTCACTTCAAGATCCAATCTTGATTTCTCCTAGATGAAATATTGTAGAGACCTCACAAGCTTCTCTAAACACTTCTCTAACTTAGGCTAATCTCTCAAGAATTTGCTTATGCTTGTATTTGAACTTGTAATTAAAACATTCCTAAAGCTTGTTATTTATAGCAAAACTTAGGCAATTTTTAATTAATAAAAGTTGTAATCAACTTTTAAGTGGGCTTAATCTAATTTGTCCAAATATGTATGATTAGGTGTGACTAATCTCCATTGTCTCCCACTTTAATTTAATACAATTAAATCAAAGCAAAGATTAGGAAATGGATTAGTTAAATGTTTACCACCTTGATTTAATCCAATTAAATCAAGCCAAAACCACCTATTATTACATACTTACAATTACCATAATATCCTCAAATGGTAGAGATAATTATGATTTTACAATTAAGCTCTAGTGTAATTATTGAATTAATCCAATTAGGTCAAAGTATATAATCAATGTTATCCAATAACACTTGATTATCTTAGTTGATAATTATAATATCGAATATTATATTTTATCAAAAATAATCGGCTACCCAAGTGCTCAACGAGTACACTTCATATTGGGACTCTCTAAGTTCAGATATGTTCGTCATATAAGCCTAACTAATATGTACGCAATTCGGCCACCTCCGAATTCGCGAAGAACACGAACGACCTTTCTGAACTATACAAGTTGAGGTCATCACATATGTTTAACAATCCCTCCGTCGTAGGCTATCCGAGTTGTGCTTAGGAAACATAGAATATACCGTCAAGTTTCCAAAACGCACATCTCATGTCGACATGTCCATGATTCTTCATAACTGATGCGATCCACCATAGGTGATCGACTTTGGCCAAAGATTTAAGAATCGTGACTTTACTAACATGGATACCTAAACCCCTTATGGTACACATATAGGCCGACGAATCCTATCTTGCTTCGCACTTGATTACTGTGTGCATCGGTCCACACCCAACAAACATCTAGAGGCCAGACCATGAAAGGTTTCTGACATACATGGCATCTAAGTGTGAAGGATCTCACACAGAATCAATGATATCCTATAGTCAAAGGATTACATATGCTACTCGACTCGAGGAGATTCCTATTGACGGTGGTGTGTACTTCCAACTATTAGGAATCACCTGTGAGTTATTCAATATTCGCTCCCACGAATACCCACATGTCTATACGAGTTTCCAAAACTCATGGTACATCACATTAAACCATTGGAACTCCAATTCCAATATACGACATGTGCTAGTCTTCTAGGTTATATGAATTCGACCGTATTCCAAAACCAACGACTAGGAATATTTACTTTAAGAATAGTTTACACCTAGTGTCAAAACTATTCTAAGGTCGATGTCTTTCTTAGCAAAACGATACATCAATTTAATACGCGTAATGACAATACCATTAATAGGGTATGAAATGAACAATATAGTTATTTTATTAATAAATAATAAAATGTACAATTCGGATTGGCACTCCAAGCACCAACTCCATCAATTGCTTAGTGTTGGAGGTAGGGGCATAAAAGTCTCCTGAAGTTTTGGAATTTTTAAAGGAGCCCTAAGGTTGGGAGATTGTTGTCTCACCTTAGGATACATGAGGTAGCAGATTATGCAACGGCCTTAGAACATACCAGAAGGTTTTTGTTGTTGAATGAAAAAGAGAAGATTTCCCGAGGAGGCGTTGCTCGGTCAAGGAATGAGTCGAGGTAAGAAAACCATCGAGATACCACCAGTGGATAGAGAGGGCCAGGCTCGAGACAACAAGAATTTAAGTTGATGACTCAAGGTAGCCCAACACCCGAAATGAGGTCTCTAATTAAGGTCGCACATGTTACTGGAGGCACGACGTATAGTGCCCTCAACATGACTTTGGTGTAGATAGGTCGAAAGATACATGACAAAGAACTGCTAACCAAACCCGACTTGAGGCGGTTCCCGATAGAGAAAAGGGATACCATGGCCTATTGTGCTTATCATAACACCAGAGGACATGACACCGAGAACTGTAGAGATTTGCATGAGCAGGTAAAGAACTTGGTAAGGAATGAATACTTTAAGGAATGCATTATTCATGAGGCCATGAGGGTTAGACAATAAAGGGAGCAAAGGCCTATGTTCACGATAGCTGGAGGAAGAATGTTAGCTGGGGACTCAAACCGAGCAACAAAGAATTACCGTCGGATCAATAAACCCAAGGTAATAACCACAGAGAGGGCCCCGATGATTCAAAAATCAAGGCCATTGTCAACACGGATGAGGATGCCTGAGGCTTGAGATTACCCTTATGATGATGTGTTGATAATCAAGACCAATATTGGTGGGACAAAGGTAGATATGATATTGGTAGACCTTGGGAGTGCAATTGATATCATATCCAAAGAGGCTTTGAATATACTGGTTTGGAGTTCACCACATTGATCAATGATGCAACTCCATTGTACAAGTTCAGGGAATCTACCATCATTACACTTGGTCGGGTACAACTGACGATGACTATTAGAACAAGCCCCCACACACGTATAATTATGGACTTCACTGTGGTAGATTGTTTAAGTAACTACCATGTGAATTTGAGAATGCCCATTATGATTAAATCTAGGGCAACTATGTCGAGCTACCACTTGAAGTTGAAATTCCCGACCAGAGAGGGGGTTAGGGTGGTAAGCGGCAGTCAGAAGGTGGCAATGAGTTATTTTACGGCCACATCCAATGACACCCTGAGTATTGATGATGTCGTGGGGCAGAAGAAGAAGGAAAGAGAAGAGGACACAGTTGAGGTAGAATCTGTCGACCCCCGACCAGGGGGTCTTACTAATTATGGAGGATTGAGAGATGAGCTAGAGTCAGTGGAACTTTTTGGCTCGGAGAAGATACTGAAGGTCGAGGTCGGGTTAGAACAAAGTCTAAAAAGTAAGCTCATAGATTTCCTAAGGGAATGCATAGATGTTTTCTCATGGAGCCACATAGACATGTCTGAGATAGATACTTGGGTCATCAGTCACCGCCTGTCAATAGACCGGGATCATAAGGTGGTGAAGAAAAAGAGGATGACTTTCAACCAGGAGCGGTATAAGGCCATTCATGAATAGATGGATAAGTTGATGCAGACCGGGTTCATTAGAGAAGTTAAGTACCCGAAATGTGTGTCGAATGTGGTCTTGGTGAATAATGCCAATGGAAAATGGAGAATGTGTGTGGATTTCTCAGATTTAAACAAGGTCTACCCAAATGATTGATTTCCACTCCCTAAAGTGGACCAGATGGTAGATTTGATAACTTTTCATGGACTGCTGAGCTTCATGGATGCATTATCAAGATATAATCAGATCAAAATATTCACCGAGGATGAGGAAAAGACTTTTATCATAGATCAACGGCTGTATTGCTACAAGGTAATGTTGGAGTAGGCGCATCAGAAGCTTGCGGTGGAAGGCGAAAATGGTTTTTAAACGTTTTAAAAACTTTATGAGCGAATTAATTAATATCAAATATTATTAATTCACTCAAAGTAGTTTAAATATATTATTTATTAACTATTAATAACATAATATATTTCGTTACATGAAAAATATTTTACGAAAATATTTTTCGACAAATAATATGCGTAACGGGTAAACGGTCAAACCAGTTGACCAACAGCCGAGCCGGGGCAACCCGGTCACTCGAGCAGTGTTCGGTCAGCCCTTGGGCTGCCCGAACAGTGCCCAGTTCGCTGGGTTCACAGCCGGCACGCGTTGAGCCCGTTTCGACGTGAATTTCGCAGTTTTCCCGCGTTTTCGCCCTGGAATAATTTCCGGAATTTATCCACCACCCAATAGACATCTAAAATCATCCAAATAACATATTTTTACATGAAAAATATTATGTTTTAAGGTTCAAAACCATATCTGATCCAGAATTAATTTTCTCCATTTTTCATGCCAAAATTCAATTTATTCACAAAATTAATCCAATTAATTTACACAAAATTTATCACCACAATACAAAGTTCCAAGAACAATTTTAGGCAATATTAGAGTGGTAACATCACTCTAGAATGTAATTTTTTTCTTAATTTTAGATTAATTTTAAAATTAATCATTTACACATGCTAAATAAAGAAAACAATTAAGGTTACCTAATCAATCAACACCAAGTTTTTTGCTTCAAACACATATCCAAGATACATATATAATCATGACATGCGAAATGCACATCCAATATATATTTTTCATGCTTAAGAAACAAAAACAAGAAAATTGGAAATTGGAAATTCAATATTACCTTAATTTTGGTTTCCAATTCCTTCAATTTATCTCCTTAGGTGTTGATTAATTTTTTTGGAACCCTAATCCTCTTTTTTCTTTATGTTCTCAACACATGAGAAAGTGGTTAAACCTTGTAAAATGAAACAAGTTTTATTTATATACAAAATCTAGCCATTGGCCGAAAATTACAATAATTTTTCAACAAAATTAATCAATTTTTGTGGTAAAAAATTTGACACCATTTTGATCTTATCTAAAATGCAATTATTATTTTTATTTTTGTTAATAAAAACCATGTCAAAATTCCATGGTTTGGCAAATAAAAATATACCAATTATCAAGAATATTCTATGTAATATTTTTAATTAAAATAAATAAATTAACTAATTAATTAATTCATTTAATTATTAAAAAAGACAAAATAAAAATATGGAAATTTAAAGATTCCAAGAAGTCACGCATATAGCTATGAAGCCAGGACCGGTCACGCACATAGCCATATCATGATCAAACTTTAATCTTTAATCATGCGCTTATAATGCATTAATGCTCAAAGGCTTCCTGTGCACTTTGATTTGATTTTGAACAGCCTACGCCCTTTGCTCACAAATGTATCAGTCTTGCGTCTGTTCATCTCCCATGCGTGAGCTGCTCACTCAAGTCATATTCATTATTTAATCATCAAAGTAACAGCACATAAATATATATAACATATGAATAAGCCACGCATATCACTTTCGTATATATGATGACATTGACCATATTTGGATTTTTCCGTGAGCGTGCATAAGGAATCGGGGTGGGGTCAACCACTAGATCTTCCGTGTTATGACTCACCACCAGAAATTCGTGAGGGTGGGCTCGGATCAACTCACTTGATGAAAATTTTCTTGAGAAAATTTTCTCTTGTGCTTTTTCTATTTTCTCTCAATTTCACTCTCATTCAAAAGATGAGAGAGTGGCTAGGGTTATTTTGTGAAAAGAAAAGCTTCCTATTTATATTAGGGTCTAGGTTAATTAAATGTATATCTATAAAATTAACCATAACCCTAATCACACATATAAATATTGGCCAATGACATTTTTGTCACAACAAAATTATTAATTTCAAAATTAAATATAATATCAAATATCATTTAATTTGAAATTAAAATTTAACATTTAATTTATATCATGATATAAATTACATATTTAGTTTTGAATAAAATCAAATTTAATTAAAAATCAAATCCTATATTAAATGATTATCTAATAATCATTAATATAAAAACTATATATTAAACACTTTAATATATAATTTCAAAGTGTGACATTATATAATTAATAATCAAATTAATAATTATATCAATAAATAATTCTCAATTATTTAATATTTTTCAAGTGAGTACATAATTGGACTATCCAATTATTCCATGGATTCCTATTGTGTAACGAGCTAACACGGAGACCAAATGGACCTACAGTTTCGAGCTCCAATAATCTCGAGATATTAATTAAAACTATTTAATTAAATATTCCGAACTATTAACTTTAGGTTATTCCGCTAAAAACCTTAAGATGTACTCTCGCAACTGGAGATATATTTTATACCGAAAGTCAACGGTGTCCACCGATATAATCACTGCATAGAGATTGACCCTCCATGAGTATCTCATAATTAGAGTCGGGTCATAATGTCTGTTATACCCCTCTAATTATTTTGTGCCATAAGTACCATTGATTCTCTAATGAACGATTTATTCATAACTATTATGAATATTAATCTTTCTAATCGTAATAGAAAGACTTGAGCACTCTAACCATTCAAGTATCGAATCAACCCTTAAGGAAGATACTCATATACTCCTCGTAAGAAGGAGTGAATTCCATATATATGTAAAACTTTCCAGCTAAACACCAAACCATGTCCTCAAAATACATAGCTATTGGTCAAGATTGTTTCACAAACCTCACCTTTGTAAATCAAAGGACATAGTCTTCCATGAAGGAGTTCGTAGTACACTTAGGATTCAGATCAACCCATATATGATCATCTATTAGACTGATATGAATTTCTTTGTTTAACAGATATTAAAAGAAATTCATTTATGTCTTGGTCCAGTCCTATATGATCGCATCATGAAAGAAGTTGTGAAGAAATAAATCGTCAAATGGTTGGACACACACATCATCTACCCCATCTCGGACAGCTCTTGGGTGAGTCTTATGCAATGCGTACCCAAGAAAGAAGGAATGACTGTAGTTACAAATGAAATGAACGAGCTGATTCCAGCAGTGACTAGATGGAGAGTATACATAGACCATAGGATGCTGAACAGACACACGAAAAGATCATTTCCCACTACCATTCATCGACCAGATGCTAGACAGACTAGCGGGAGATGATTTCTACTGCTTTCTGGACGGATACTCGGGGTACAATCAGATTTCCATCACCCCATAAGATCAAGAGAAAACCAATTTCACATGCCCATATGGTACTTTTGCTTTCCACATGATGCCATTTGGACTCTGTAATGCTCCTGCCACATTTCAACGTGGCATGATGTGCATCTTTTCAGATATGATAGAATAAAGCATGGAAGTCTTCATGGATGACTTCTCAGTATTAGGAGACTCTTTCGACCACTGCTTGCAAAATCTGGAATAAATGTTACAAAGATGTGAAGATACAAATCTGATATTGAATTGGGAGAAATGCCACTTCATGGTGTAGGAAGACATTGTCCTAGGACATCGGATCTCAAAGAAGGCAATCGAGGTAGATAAAGCAAAAATTGAGATGATAGAAAAAATACCTCCACCATCATCCGTCAAAGGTATTCGAAGTTTTCTTGGGCATACAGGATTTTACAGGAGATTTATCAAAGACTTCTCCAAGATTGCTAAACCATTATGCAATCTGCTGGAGAAAGATGTGTCGTTCCACTTCACCAAAGAATGCCACCATGCTTTCGAGATCTTGAAATAAAAGTTGATCTCTGTCTCCATCATAGTAGCACCGGACTAGACACTTCCATTTGAAGTGATGTGCGATGCCAGTAATTTTACTGTAGGTTCAGTTTTGGGACAATGTAAGGCGAAAATGTTTCATAACATATACTACACCAGAAAAACTTTGAATGAAGCATAACTCAACTACACAACAACTGAAAAGGAGTTGCTCGCAGTTGTATTTACTTTTGATAAATTTCGCTCCTATTTACTGGGTCCTAAAATGGTGGTCTACACAGATCATTCAGCAATCAAATATCGGATCGCGAAGAAAGATGCCAAGCCCAGATTGATCCATTGGGTGCTTCTATTGCAAGAATTTGATGTGGAGATTCGAGATAGGAATGGGACAGAAAATCAAGTGGAAGATCACTTGTCGAGGCTCGAAAATGGAGGTACAACTGGCAATGAGCTGACAATCAAAGAAACTTTTCTAGATGAACAGTTGTTTGCCATCAAGCAGCAGGAAATCCCATGGAAGGCTGACTATGTAAACTACATAGTATCGGGGAAATGGCCGTTGGAATGGACACATCAGTAAAGAAAGAAATTCTTCAAAGAAGTCAAACATTATGTATGGGATGAGTCGTACCTATTCAAACGCTGTGCTGATCAGTTATTGTGGGTTGTGTACCACAAGAGGAGGTTAATATATGTCTTGTAGCATTGTCATTCATCATTATACGACGGACACTTCAACATAGACAAAATCACGGCCAAAGTCCTGAAATCAGGTTTGTTCTGGCCCACTCATTTAAAAATGCTCACTTATTCGTTCTTCAATATGACAGGTGCCAAAGAACGGGAAATATTTCGAGGAGAAATGAATGACCTCTTCAAAGAATTCTCAAAGTATAGATATTTGATGTATGTGGGATTGACTTTATGGGAACCTTTGTTCCATCATATGGAAACCTGTACATTCTGGTTGTAGTATACTACATCTCTAAATGGGTTGAAGAAACATAACACTGCCATCAAATGACTCCAAAGTGGTGTTAAAATTCCTCAAAAAAATATTTGCACTCGTTTCGGAACACCTCGAGCGATCATCAGTGATGGTGGCACACACTTCTGTAACAGATACTTCGATGCACTCCTAGCCAAATATGGATTAACTCACAAAGTTGCCACTTCTTACCATCCACAGTCAAGTGGGCAAGTTGAGGTTTCCAACAGAGAAATCAAAAGAATCCTGGAGAGAAATGTTTGTTTAATAAGGAGGGACTGGTCTATAAAATTAGATGACACATTATGGGCTACCGGACAGCTTACAAGACACCCATTGGAATGTCCCCATATCATCTGGTGTTTGGGAAAGCATGCCATTTGCCTGTGGAGCTCGAACATAAAGCGTATTGGGTACTGAAAAAGCTAAATTTTGATCTGCAAGCAGCATGAGAGAAACAACTCTACCATTTGAATGAATTGAAGGAATTCCATCTCCATTCTTATGAGAATGCCAAAATGTACAAAGAAAATACCAAGAAATGACATGATCAGAAAATAGTGCGCAGACAACTGGAACCAGGGCAGCGGGTATTGTTATACAACTCAAGGTTGAAACTTTTCCCTGGCAAGCTGAAATCACGGTGGTCAGGTCTATTTGTGATCACCCAAGTTTTACTCTACGAAGCCGTTGAGCTATATGACCCCAACTTCAATGATACATTCAAAGTCAACAACCAACGTGTCAAGCACTATTGGGGAGAATCCATCAAGCGTCAAAAAGAGAGTCTCACACTGGTAGATCCAGCCTAATATTTGGGCAGTTATGTCTAGTTGACGACGTTAAACTTAGCGCTGGCAAAGAGGCAACCCATGTAATTTGTATATATATTGAGATTTTGTGTGTTTTATTTTTATATGTTTAATTTTTATAGGATAAGTCACAGACAGGATGGAAGACGTACTCGCAAAACTTCACAAGTATTTTCCTTCTCTCCCTAAAAAATCTCTGATGAAAGTCTACAAAGCACGCATTGAAAGAATGAGGCTTCTGATGATCCAAGGTATTCCTAGTGATATTCGTTAGATAATTGAAGCACGAGTCCGCTTGGCAAGTGAGTCATCTGACTCTTTTATTTCATTTCTGCATGGTTTAGGAAAAAACACCTATGCCAAGAAAAGAATAACTAAACGATTAGGTGTTTGTTATAAAAGTGCATGATGTACAAGCAATACTCGTTGTCGTTCTTTAGGAATGGTGTCTGATAACCGCGAAGATAAAATAAAATTAATTAGGGATGGCATGAGTAAGGACTCTTTATATGATAAATCATTGAATCTTAAGACGCATCCCAGTGGATATGTCTATCACGCAATTCACAATTTACATACATATTTCGAAGAGAAAGACAACAATTGAGTCTGATCGGTGTGTAATCACACGCGTATAACGCAAGCGCACGTATCGTTCAAGTAGTATAAAAAGTATCAATCCCACAAGGACTTAAAACCTTTTGTTATCAATTTATGAAGTTAAAGTTTACAAGTATCTAATGGATTGATTTTTTGATTGAGCGGTGACTTTAAAATTAAAACAAGTAAATAAAATTGCTTGAAAGTAGATTGAAGAAAATTCAAATTTATAAAATTAATCCAGGGTTGTGAATCCTTCCAATATCTTTTTTAAAAGATGAAGTGGTTATTTTACATTTGTGTAATATATTGGTTTATTAACCTGGAACACGAAATTATGTAAAAGCCTTTTCCGATGGTCAAATACAAATACCCAGTATAACCCATTAATCATATTCCTATGTTAACCAAGTTATCTGAATTTATTAAGATTAAGTTCCAATTATGGAACCCCGCCCGTGTTAGACAATTATGACCCATAGCGTCACTATTTGTAAAAGACATTGTGGTTTTTGTATAAATTAATTATGTAGCAATGAAATTGCATTTTATAATTTTGTAATTTGATTACTTGAATATATAAATGATAAAAGTCCCTATAATTAGTTCCGGATTATAAGATATGAGACAGTATCAATTCATAAAGGTTTAATCATTAATATCCCTAGTCGTAGTATTATCGAGACTGGACATCGATAATGCGGAATAGACTAGTATCGCACTTGTGCGTGTTATGGAAACGTAACAGCATAGTTCTCATATATTTAAGTGTTGGATACTTATGCAAGTGTGATAGGAGGTTGTGTTTACCGATGGTACGGAAACAGCTTCGCTCTGGATAGACCCCACGGAATCCCATTGGTAGTATGACTATGTGTCTATGGGAATCCGCATCAGGGTAGGTGTATTTGGTCTTAACCTGAGACTTGCCATCGCTAGTACTTGCGACAATCAATACGCTTTGGTTTTGGTTGTCCAGGACTTTAACAGTTCTGTATACGCCTTTTCTGGGTTTATTGAGAATCGTAATGTATTGGGTGTAATGTCAAGATGGAAGTATCACTTCAGTCATATGAAGATGATGATCACGCAGGGATACAGAACTGGTACTCTAAATGGTTGCAACCATCGGGATAATATGACAAGGTCATGATTATCCGATTTAAAGAGAGTAGTTGCTGGTAATCTGATATATGCTTCGTACGGGGCAGACACTATTCCAGCCCCAGGCCTTGCATGTGACATCCGATACTGGATCGCAATACGCAATACTACGTATACTACGCCTGATATAGATTATATATTCCATTAAGAATATTTCTGGAGAATTGGGTAGGCACGGTGCTTTGCTAGAAGCCAACCATGTCTCGTAAATCGGTAAGAACGTAGTACGAGGTACGTACGTGTTCGAATAGTCCGACGACCGGATTAACTGCCAACATATCCAGGGATCTCTTGGGTCGCTTAACGAAGATTCACCGATGACGTATGATTCGAACATAATAAATCTTGGATTAATTACGGAGATATTTTATCTGGGATAAAATACTATTTGAAGAGAGAGAAACGATTAATTTGGAATTAATCGATAAAATAATATATTCGATATATTAAACGAAATTAAGATTTCGACGCTGAATTAAGATTAGATTTTAATTCGGGCTAACGAATTAATTTAGAGTTAATTCGCTAGCGACGTGAATAATTTTTTGCTTGGCATAATTATTTAATTAAATTTGATTTAATTACGTCGCAACGGAAAATTCGTTAATTCAGATTTAACGAACCCGAGCCCGGGATGTGTTTGCGAGGCCACTTCAATTTCGAATCAAGTGCGACCACAAGTCACATCGCTCGTCACATCGCACGTCATTCAAATGATAGATGTCAACTCACTTTTTAGTGATTGACATGCAGTCACTATTCATGAAAGAAGTGGTTGTGAGGCTTTTAATGCAAATTTTCGCTCCAAATTTTTTATTTGACTTTTTGAAAGATATACCAAAATTTGGTAAAGGATTTTCATTATTGTTTTTAGAAAACAAATACCAAAAACAAAGAAATCTCTCTCTCCCTCTTGGCTAAAACCGTGAGCCTCCTTGGAGAACAAAGGAAATTGTTTTCTTTTCTTCACTTGCTAGCACACTTCAAGAATCATCACAAGGTGATAGGGAAACCAACCTTGGAGCTTGGAATCAAAAGGACAAAGCTTGGAGCTTGGAGCTTGGATATTCACCTTGGCCGAAAATCAATAAAGGATCTTGGAGTTCACTTTCTTCTCAACACATCTCAAATCCGTTCAATGTAATTGTGTTTCCGCCTCACTTCATTTGAGTATTCATTCTTTTCAATGTTCAAATATGATCTTGGGACCACATTAGAAACCAACAGCCCGACAGGTATATTCATATCCTGTAAGGAAATCTATTAAAAGGGTTTATCCTCAAGGAAGATCGTGGGCTATTAAGTCTAAGGTCTTAAACCTAAAATCCTTTTCCAAGTTCATTTTAAGTTTACCAGTTCAATTTTATTAATGACCAGTTAATAAAAAGCATTAGGATTAAGGCTCAATAAATAAACTTTTATATTACCCAAACTGTAATTTAACCCTTTATAAACCGGTGATATTGGATTTCATCACAACCCCAGATAACTGGCTTAATTACGACACATATTTACGGGTGGTAAAAAACTTAAATAAAATAAAAGACATAAAGTAAAATACTGAAAATTAAATGCTGAAAGTAAATGCTGAAAGTAAATTACTGAAAAGTAAATGCTGAAAGTAAATGCTGAAAGTAAATTGCTGAAAAGTAAATGCTGAAAGTAAATTTCTGAAAAGTAAATAAAGTAAAAGTACAATAAAAGAAAATGCTGAGGTAAAAGGATCCATTTTTATTACTTCTATTTTAGATATCTCCCTTAATATAATATATTAACTTTGCATGATAATTACCAACCAGCCATATATGCGGTATCCAAATTAAGTCAAATGAATAATTAATTACCAACCGACCAATCAGGCGGTATCCAGTTTAATCAGGTTAAAACCAATTTAAATAATTACCAACCGACCAATATGGCGGTATCCTCGTTAAGTCAAGTTTTAACTAGTTTATATATTATAATTAAGAGAGATTAATCTAAATATTAGTAATAAAAAATTTACCTTTTACCCCAGCAAAGGGGAGTTACCTCCTCATTACTGAAAAGTAAAAACTGAAAATTAAAGAAAGAAAAGTATTGTGCGTAAAAGTAAATTGCGGAAAGTAAAAACTGAAAAGTAAAGAAAAGAAAGTGCGAAAGCGGAAATTAATTACTGAAAGCTGTAAATAAACAAACAATATACAATCTTCTTAGTATTCTTAAGGAATTCCTTAGAAGAAAGTATGAATTTACAAATGAAATGACTTGGTATTTATAGGCAAGATTTTGCCTCCATCAAATCATCCACCAAATCCATTATTAATTCCTCCACTAATTGCTCCACCAAATCCATTATTAATTGCTACACTAATTGTTTATCATGTTTGGTGGTGATTTGATAATTTTTATTATTTATTTATTTATTTATGTTTTTCTTTGAAAATGATTGAAAATGACTTTAATAATTACACACAACACACTTCTGGATTTTTAATCAATTTTGGGCATGCAATTTTCAGAAATCGAAATTATTTTGTCTTTCAAAGTTGTAGATCTTTGAGTATTCTTTAATCTGGAACTTGAATCAGCTCAATCCGATATTGGAGTAAAAGGTTATGCCCAAAATACGACAGATGCGCAAATATGGAATTTCCAAAACTGCACTTCGTTAAAACGTCATTTCAAGTTTCCAATCTCCAAAATTAATATGTCAAGTCCAATTTTTGCCCTTATTTGACCCACATTTCGTCCTAAATGATTCCATTGTGTCCCAATATTATTTTATCTGCAAAATAAAGTAAAACACATCAAAACGTTCATCAAACCCGAAAAATTAAACAAAATATTAAGTAAAAGGGGCGGTAAATATTGATATATTTTCCGCTCATCACACCCCCAAACCTAACATTTTGCTAGTCCTCGAGCAAAACAATAAAATAAAATACAAGAAACAATTAAAATTAAACTAAGCCACTTTCGTAGGGATCACAGTTGCATTTAGCATATGCAACAAGCCTTTAAACCCCTAGGTGTCCCTAGTGGACGAGTTATAGTCTCGTGAGGGCTTACAGCAACGATACCCACAAATGTTTTACAAAAGTAAAAAGATAATAAAACTAATGCACACAAAAGCAAAAAGACAAGAGAAAAGAGAATAAAGAAGTTAGTGACTAATCAAGTGAAACTTCTACTCCAAGTTACTAGTTGTTTTCTTTCTTTCTAAATTACTGAATAAGTAAATTCTCCGATTATATTTACCATTATCCATATGCACAGCCGACAAAATATTAATCAACTCATTTTTTCCCACAACAGTCACAAGTGCAGTTGATCAGAGAGTAATATTTTTGTCCTAAAGTTTTATCAGAATTTACACCTTTTGCAGCAATGGAATAATTTTTCTGATTTTTTTCTTTGATTTTTGATTTTTTTTTTTATTTATATACAATATCTTCCATCTATGTAGCGAGTATTGGGTCGGTGGCTCCCAAACCAGTTGGTTTTAAGCACCAGGTGTTAAGACACCCCTACGGACTTAATTACTCAAACTTCAGATATATATATTTTTGCAACATCCTTGATCCATGTAGCGAGCTTTGGGCCAGTGACTCCCAAACCAGTTGGCTTTAGGGCACTAGGTGTTAAAACACCCTTACAGACTTAATAACTCGGACCTCATACGTTTTTTTTTTTTACTCCATCACTTTTTGATATGATTCTCCAATTAAACTAGAGCACTAAATATTACAAACTTTTCAATTATAACTCATGTCCGTATGTTACCATGCATGTTGATAATACCTACCAACTGAGCATATGAAGATCCATTTTAGTCAATATTATGGAGAATTCATAAATTAAAATTATTCAAAAGGAAATAAACAAATATTAACTTGTTCCGAAATAGGTTTTAGACACGTCTCAGGAGTGGAAACTCCTTACTCAGCTATCTCTTACCAATTTCACATTTTTAGTCAAAATAAAAACACAAAAACGCAAAATATTTTGTAATTTTTGAAAAATTTTCAATTTTTTTTGTATTTTTCAAAAAAAATTGGACTAAAAATAAAAAACAACACACCACTAAAAACAAAATAATGATCAACAACTAATTCCCTCCCCCAAACCTAAATGAGACATTGTCCCCAATGTCTTAAACAATAGAAGAAGAGTTTAGAAGATAGTACCTGGTTAGCTAAAATTCTACACGAAATGTTAAGGTTAAGATCCAGATTAATCTGACGCCTCTTACCACGATCGTCCTCGGACCAATTTATCTTTGAAATGGTAGGGTCAATTTGTGGTTCATAGGCTAAGATTTGGTCAATTAGATCCGGAGCAGTTCTGGCAGTAAATAGGAGTTCTTTCATTGGTTTTGTCACGAACCCATTTCTCCGGGCATCATCAAGAAACACACAAAGAAAATCATAAAATCCTTCAACGTTGTACAGTCCAAGCGGTTTCTGGTGTATGTTCAAGTTTGCCCAAGATAATACTGTAAAAATTTCTTCCAATGTACCCAAGCCATCTGGAAAAGCAATAAAAGCATCAGCACGGTTAATCATTTATACCAGTCGTTCAGACATACCTGGCATGATTAGTTCCTCTCCGTTTGATGATCCAATAAGATTCGCCTCCACCAAGGGTTTTGGGATGATTCCCAAGACTTGACTGCCTCCATCTTGTACAGCATTTGAAACGATCCCCATTAGTCCAAGATTGCCACCGCCATATACTAATGCATATTCCTTCCAACAATGACTCGACCCAATTCCTGTGATGCTTCTACGTATTGTGGCTTAACCCCAACACTAGTACCGCAAAACACACAGATGTTTTCAACTCGTCTTCTTGAAGTGGCTTCCATGTTTTACTCTGGTTGTCTTCAAAAGTGCAATGATGAGTTGAATTTATAATACCTGAAAAGGGTGAGTAAAATAATAGCACTAGTACCTGCCAAATGATAATTATTAGTTAAACAGTAAAATAAATCGTGATAGTTAAAAAGTTTTGGATCCTGTCGGAGAAAATAAAAGAAAACAACAAAAAAAATTACAATTATTAGGAAAAGACAAAGAGATATAATATGTATAAGAAAATTAGCGACTTGATTGACGTCTATGCGTCAGGGACAAGCTTCCCATCCAATTTTCTTATAAATTGGCAAACAGGGTCTTTTGAGTCAGATTCCCAATACTTAACTGTTGTCTTTCTTTTTGGAATTGTGTATGTAATTTGCGAATGGCTATATGAACATATCCACTGGGATGCGTCTCAAGAGTCGAAGATATATTATCTACAGACTCCTTACTCAAGCCATCCCTAATGAATTTAATTTTGTCTTTGCGATTATCAGACACCATTCCTAAAGAACGACAACGAGTATTGCAATTCCAGCATGCACATTTGTAACAAACACCCATTTGCTTAGCTCTATGTTTCTTTGCATATGTGTTTCTTACAAATCCAGGCAAATAAGAATTACAGGAATCAGAATACTCACCTGCTAATCGGACCTGTGCTTCGATTACCCAACGAATGTCATTAGGAATATAATGGATCATCAGTAGTCCCATCTCTTCCAAACGAGCTTTGTAGAATTTCATCAGAGAGTTTTGAGGGAGAGAAGGAAATTGCTTGTGAAGATTTTCAAGAATTTCTTCCATCCTGAAATGTCTTAATCTGCAAAAATTAAATACACAAAATTAAATCACACCAAATCACAATATATACACAAATTGCATGGGTTGCCTCCCTGCTAGTGCTAATTTTATCGTCGTCAGCTAGATGTGACTTCTCGAACGCAGGCTGGATCTGAAAGTGTGACACTTTCTTTTTGTCGTTCAAATGATTTTCCCCAGTAGTGCTTAACACACTTGTTTTTAACCTTGAATGTTTTGTTCGAGTCGGGATCATGTATCTCAACGGCTCTGTCTAGTAAAACCTTGGTGATCATAAATGGACCTGACCACCGTGATTTTGACTTCCATGGGAAGAATTTCACCCTTGATTTGTTTAACAGTACCTTCTGCCCTAGTTCCAGTTGTATGCGCACTAACTTCTCATCATGTCTTTTCCTTGCCTTTTCTTTGTACAATTTGGCATCCTCAAAAGGCTGATTGTGAAATTCCTCCAATTCGTTGAGCTGGTGGAACTGTTTCTCTTCTGTTGCTTGTAGTGCAAGAATTGGCTTTTTCAGTACAAAAGATGCTTTATCTTCAAGCTCCACAGGCAATTGACATGTTTTAAGTTTGTCAGAAGAACTTTGCATTGCATTGGAGTTCTGAATGGTACTGTGTATCACATCAAGTCTGAAACATTCCTCATTCTTTTCATCATCTGTGAAATTCATGGCCTTGAAAACAATGAATGTTATTTCTTGGTCTTGTACCCTCATGGTTAATTCTCCTTTTTGTACATCAATAATGGTTCGACGTGTACCCAAGAACGGTCTCCCAAAGATGATTGGCACGTCTGCATCTTCCTCCATACCAAGGACAATAAAATCTGCTGGGAAAATAAATTTGTCAACCTTGACCAGCACATCCTCAACTACGCCTCTTGGAAATACGAGCGTTCTATCAGCAAGTTGTAGAGAGACTGAAGTGGGAATTGTTTCTCCAATTTGCAGTTTCCTGAAAATAGAAAAAGGCATCAAGTTAACACTTGCAGCTAAATCACATAAAGCCTTAACAAAGTTATGTTCTCCTATGATGCAATGAATGGTGAAACTACCATGATCTTTCAACTTTGGGGGAAGCTTCCTCTGAATGATGGCGCTACATTCTTCTGTCAATGCAACTGTCTCGTAATCTCCCAATCTCTATTTTCGTGAAAGAATGTCTTTCATGAATTTTACATAGCTGGGCATTTGTTCCAAGGCTTCTGCAAATGGAATGTTGATGTGCAGCTTTTTGAACACCTCCAGGAAATGAGCAAACTGCTTGTCCAGTTTGTTTTTCTGAAGACGCTGAGGAAAATGTGGAGGTGGAGTGATATGTTATTTTTCCTTTGCTTCTTTTTCCTCCATCTGTTGCTTTGTTTCTTTTGGAACTTCCTCAGCAGTTATTTTGGCTCCAACATCTTTGTTGATCTCAGTACCGCTTTTCAAAGTAATGGCTTGACATTGCTCTTTCCCTCTGTTCCTTGGATTTGGTTCTGTGTTGCTGGGAAGATTACCCGGCGGTCTGTAACTCTGAGCATAAGCCAGTTGTCCAATTTGATTCTCCAGTGCTTTGATAGAAGCTGATTGGTTCTGAAACATAGCATCATACTTTTTTAACTGAGCTAGCACTTCTACTATTCCTGGTTCATTTGCCTGCTTCTGACCTTTGTTCTGTTGCTGGAATCCAGGTGGTGGATAGTTCTGCTGTTGGAATCCAGGTGGTGGATTGTTTTTTTGCCCTGAATTGTTGCTCCATGAAAAATTGGGATGATTCCTCCACCCTGAGTTATAGGTGTTGGAATATGGATTGTTCCTCTGTCTGTTGAAATTGTTGACATAATTCACCGTTTCTTCAATTTGGTTTGGTTCTGGTGCTCCTCCATATGGTGAACTTGTGGATCCAGTGGTAAGAGTCTCTATAAATTTGCATATCTGATTCAGCTTGGCATTGACTGCTATATTGGCTCCACTTTCATAAATTCATGCAATTCTTTGGATCATGCTCCTTTCTGTTGGCCACAAGGAATTTTTGTTGACCATTTCTTCGATTAGGTCCCAGGCTTGATCTTCTCTTTTGCCATTAAAGCTCCTCTAGTAGCAGCATCGATTGTGGTTCTCATCAGTCCAGAAAGTCCATTATAGAAAGTTTGGACTTGAAGCCATTTTGGATTCTCATGGTGAGGACATTTATGGAGAAAATCTTTGTACCTTTCCCAAGCTTCGTAGAGAGTTTCTGAGTCTTGTTGCACAAAGGATGTGATGTCATTCCTTAACTTTCCAGTTGTGGCTGGTGGAAAGTACTTTGCAAGAAATTTGGTGGCTAAAGTGTTCCAATTTATGATGGAACCTGCTGGTAGTGAATGTAGCCAAGCTTTAGCTCTGTCTTTCAAGGAGTATGGAAAAACCCGCAGTCTCATTGCTTCTTCAGCTCCTCGGTTGTAATTGAAAGTGCCGCAAACTTCCAGGAAGTTGCTGATGTGGGTATTAGGATCTTCAGTTGCTTTCCCCCCAAACTGCACTGACCGCTGAATCATCTGAATACATGTTTTGATGTCACACGCATTTGCTGGTAAATGAGGAAGTACAATACAGGAAATGAAGCCGTCAACCACCGGAATGCTTCATCTCAAATGGGTATTGGTGGTGCAACTTCCAAAGGTTCAGGTTCCATGTTGACTAAAGCTTATTGGCCTTCTCGCATTTCCCTTCTTAACTGTCTGATGGTTCTTTCAATTTATGGGTCAAGCGGTCGGAGTTCAAAGCTTCTGGTTCGTCTCATGTAGTTTCTGATAACCTGAAACACAAGAAAACAATAACAATAAGTAAAAAGAAATTAGATACAAGTAAATGTACCTAACCTCAAAATTAATAGTGAAAGATAAATAAGTCCCCGGCAACGGCGTCAAAAACTTGACCAGTGCGTAATCACACGCGTATAACTCAAGCGCACATATCGTTCAAGTAGTATAAAAAGTATCGATCCCACGAGGACTTAAAACCTTTTGTTATCAATTTATGAAGTTAAATGTTTATAAGTATCTAATGGATTGATTGTTTGATTGGGTGGTGACTTTAAAATTAAAACAAGTAAATAAAATTACTTGAAAGTAGATTGAAGAAAATTCAAATTTATAAAACTATCCAGGGTTGTGAATCCTTCCAATATCTTTTTAAAAGATGAAGTGATTATTTTACATTTGTGTAATATATTGGTTTATTAACCTAGAACACGAAATTATGTAAAAGTCTATTCTGATGGTCAAATACAAATACCTAGTATAACCCAATTAATCATATTCCTATGTTAACCAAATTATCTGAATTTATTAAGATTAAGTTCCAATTATGGCTACCCCCGCCCGATAGGTATATTCCTATCCTGTAAGGAAATCTATTAAAGGGTTATCTATCCTCAAGGAAGATCGTGGGCTATTAAGTCTAAAGTCTTAAACCTAAAATCCCTTTTTCAAGTTCATTTTAAGTTTACCAGTTAAATTTTATTAATGGCCAGTTAATAAAAATCATTAGGATTAAGGCTCAATAAATAAACATTTATATTACCCAAACTGTAATTTAACCTCTTATAAAGCAGTGATATTAGATTTCATCACAACCCCAGATAACTGGCTTAGTTACGACACATATTTACGGGTGGTAAAAAACTTAAATAAAATAAAAGACATAAAGTAAAATACTGAAAATTAAATGCTGAAAGTAAATGCTGAAAGTAAATTACTGAAAAGTAAATGCTGAAAGTAAATGCTGAAAGTAAATTGCTGAAAAGTAAAATACTGAAAGTAAATTGCTGAAAAATAAATAAAGTAAAAGTACAATAAAAGAAAATACTGAGGTAAAAGGATCCACTTTTATTACTTCTATTTTAGATATCTCCCTTAATATAATATATTAACTTTGCATGATAATTACCAACCAGCCATATAAGTGGTATCCAGATTAAGTCAAATTCATAATTAATTACCAACCGACCAATCAGGCGGTATCCAGTTTAGTCAGGTTAAAACCAATTTAAATAATTACCAACCGACCAATATGGCGGTATCCTCGTTAAGTCAGGTTTTAACTAGTTTATATATTATAATTAAGGGAGATTAATCTAAATATTAGTAATAAAAGTTTTACCTTTTACCCCAACAAAGAGGAGTTACCTCCTCATTACTGAAAAGTAAAAACTGAAAATTAAAGAAAGAAAAGTACTGTGCGTAAAAGTAAATTGTGGAAAGTAAAAACTGAAAAGTAAATAAAAGAAAGTGCGAAAGCGGAATTAATTATTGAAAGCTGTAAATAAATAAACAAGATACAATCTTCTTAGTATTCTTAAGGAATTCCTTAGAAGAAAGTATGAATTTACAAATGAAATGACTTGGTATTTATAGGCAAAATTTTACCTCCATTAAATCTTCCACCAAATCCATTATTAATTACTCCACTAATTGCTCCACCAAATCCATTATTAATTGCTCCACTAACTGCTTATCATGTTTGGTGGTGATTTGATAATTTTTATTATTTATTTATTAATTTATTTTTTGCTTTGAAAATGATTGAAAATGACTTTAATAATTACACACAACACACTTCTGAATGGTTCATCAATTTCAGGCATGCAAGTTTCAGAATTCTAAATTATTTTGTCTTTCAAAGTTGTAGATATTTGGGTCTTATTTAATCTGAAACTTGAATCAGCTCAATCCGATATCAGAGTAAAAAGTTATGCCCAAAATACGACAGATGCGCAAAATTGGAATTTCCAAAACTGCACTTCGTTAAAACTTCCTTTCAAGTTTCCAATCTCCAAAATTAATATGTCAAGTCCAATTTTTGCCCTTATTTGACCCACATTTCATCCTAAATGATTTCATTGTGTCCCAATATTATTTTATCTGTAAAATAAACTAAAACACATCAAAACGTTCATCAAACCCGAGAAATTAAACAAAATTTTAAGTAAAAGGGGCGGTAAATATTGATATATTTTCCGCTCATCAGAGTCTCGGGAAGCTGACTTTGAAAGATTTTGTTTACCAATTTATAAGAAAATTGGATGGGAAGCTTGTCTCTAACACATAGAGGTCATTCAAGCCGTTACTACCTGTACGTATTATTGTTTTAATTTCTTTGTCTTTACTAATAATTGTGATTTTCTTTAATTTGATTCCTTTTATTTTCACCGACAGGATCCCGACTTTTTGAATTTCTCGATTTATTTTACTGTTCATCTAATAATTTTCATTTGGCAGGTACTAGTGCAATTATTACTCACCCTTTTTCAGGATCTATAAATTAAGCTCGTCACTACTCTCTTCAACACATCCATATTAGAGAGAGTTGATTACGCCCAAAAAGTACTTGCGGGTATCGTAACATTGCTGAGGTGTCGATTCCTCAGAGAGATGGTTACAAAGAACTGATTTACTTAAACAAAACGTTAACAGTAACTATATGAAAAGATAATGATTGAATTCATAATATAGAATAAAAACTATGGAAAATACGTTGAAGAATATCTGTAGAGATAAACAGCAAAGCGTCATGAATCCCTCTTGTATCAAATCCCTATATTCAGTTATTGATTCTATTTTATTACTCAATTGAAGGTTTCACATCCCAAACCAACAATCAAAAGATATTCAATTCTAAACATATTAAATTCTAGGTTAATCAATGATTTATTTTCTCTATTTTAAAGTACACAAAGTTATCGTTATGACTTATCTAACGTCGACAATATACCCTCAGACAATACTACAGCAGAAGACCAACTCATAAAATAACTTTACCAGTCACATCTGGGTTCCCCAATCACACATAGAAAAAACATGACTGAATTTATATGCAAGTTGAATAAACACAGTTTCTGGATTCATAAATCATAGAATAATAAAGAATAATAAACATCAATTGTATTAAACGTTTAAGAGTATTTAAGTATCAACAACATGAACATAAAAATTTAAATACAAGAGTTCATCCTTAACTTTGCCTAGGAGATTAGTTCTCCATACAGAAGAGAGATATAGCCTGGATAGATCGGAGAGACGTCATGTTGGCTTGAAGTTCTTCGTTCTTCGTTCTTCTCTCTCGAAATTGTGTTTGTGGCTCTTTGATGTGTGTTTCTCTTCTATTTTTCTCTCTTTTTTTAATCTTTTTCTAGGATTTTGGACGAAGTTGGATTTACATAAGCATTTGGTCGGATTTAACTCGCTTGTTTCACTTCGGGTTCGCTTGTGGGACCTCTATTTTAAAACACACCAAACCATAAATCACATCTCACAAATTAAATAATTAAAACATGTCACAAAACAAATTAAATGAAATTAAACTAAATTTAAATTAAATTAAATTAAATTAAAACTAATTATAACCAATTAAATTAAATTCAAAAATTAAATTAAAACAAATCCAAATTAAATAAATCATTCACCTAATTTAAATAATTCATTGCCTTAAATAATTAAAATTAAACATAAATTAATTTGATCCCTTTCCTTTTTAAGCCATGCATAACCCTAACCCTACCCTCTCACTATATAAGCATCCAACAAACCCTAACTGCCTTGGCTGGCCTCTCTCCACTCTCACGGCAAAAACAAAAACAAAAATAAACCCTAAAGCTTCACTATCTCTTTCCCTTCTAACCTCTCTTGCCTCTCTCCCTCACGGCCAAACAAGAAAACCCTAACAACCCACTCACGGCACAGACACAACTCTGTCTCCTCTCTCACTATAATCCTCTCGGCAACCCTACTGCCAGCACCCTTCTACATGTGAACGGAAGCCTCGCCACAACCCTAAAACTCACTACAGCCAACTAACAAACACAGCAGCCAATGACCACGTAAACCCTGAGCCACTGCCCACTCTCCACTGCAACGTAACCCCATCGACAAACAAAACTAGACACTCACTCAGCCAAAGCCTCACGCCAACATCCCCTTTACCCCACGATCTGCTCCCTTCCACGCACCCAAAAGGCCCGCACTAGCTGTCTTTCATCATGACACCTGCCTTCAGTTCATGTAACCACCACAGCCCTTCACGCCTCATGCATAACCATCACACTGTACACACATTAAAAAAAACAAACAAAAAAAATAAACAGAAGCCAACCGCCTCTAATCTTATCTCCACACGCCAAACCCTCACTCTCTCAGCACACACGCACAGCCTGCAATCAAAGAACCCTCACGTCAAGCTCTCACTCTCTCAACACACACGCACAATCTGCACTCAAATAACCCTAACAATCCACTGCCTTCAATCCACTTACTCACTGACTAAGTAACCCCTCACGACACATTGACAAAAATAACAAACCCTAAGGCACAGCCTCAACAACGCATCCTCAATCACCCCTCATGCCCACTTCTCACGTTCCGCACAATGTCACAGCCCTAAGCCACATAAGACTAGCTGCCCCATGCACACAAAATTGCCAAGACAGAAGCCTCACGCTACTGCCAAAACCCCATTTATGCAGCATCCACTAGTCACATAACAAACACCTTTCACCCTTCACTATCTCTCATGATCGTAAGCAGCAACCAAGCAGCCTCAATCGAGTAATAAAATCTAAATCATACCAGCCAGTGACCAAACAATACCCATTGCAGCGTGAGTCAATACCCTTCACCGACACATTCAGAATAATAAACAAAAAATAGACCCTAACGAGCCATTGCCTAGTTTAGCCAAACCATAAGCCCTTCAAACTGTCGCAACTGCCCTGAAGCATCCCATAAACTGCCCAGTCATTACCGAGAAGAACACTCCCTAAACCGTACCAAAAACCCGCAAAACAGTCCACCAAAACTTTCCCCAAACAGCGAAGAAAATAGAGAAAACAGCGGTTGAAAACAACAGCAAAACGGAGGCCAAACAGCGGGTAAAACAGCAAAACAGTGAGCTAAGACGCTAAACCAGTGAACCGGAGAAGTTACGGTGTGATAGCCCTTCCGACGGCCGTGAAAAGCGAGTTCGAAAGTCGACATAAAAGGTTAGACCTGAGGGTATTTTTCACGCTCATTTTCAGTTTTATTTTTATTATTTATTGAGTATTGTTCGCATGATTATTATGTTAAAATGCATGTTGTGGCCCTTGAGTAGATAAATATGCATGTATTACGAAATATTGTATGTTGTGGCTTTGGAATAAAATGAAAGATGTGTCAACTCTCGCGGTATATCGGATGGAAACCCGAACATAAATTTTATAGCCGATTCCGAATGGACGGTAGTATGATCTGTACTCGGGATACAACTCCACGTACCGCTTGAGTAAACAACACCTTCTTTTGTTTTATATTGCTTTGATTTATTTATTTTTCGTCATTTGAATTCCGATGTTACTTGTTTATTCACGATGCAATCGAGAGCATGGGCTTAGTAAGTCGGATTAAAGGTCCCATATTTGGAGGGGTTAAAACCCTTTACCACGATGCTTTGCCGCGCCGGTTGATGTGTGTTCGGTTGAATGTAAGATATGTTCAATCGGGCATACTAAGTTTGATGTTATTGTCTTTATTCTTTGTATGTATGATGCAATCGAGCGCATGGGCTTAGTAATTCGGATTAAAGGTCCCATATTTGGAGGGGTTAAAACCCTTTACCACGATGCTTTGCCGCGCCGGTTGATGTGTGTTCGGTTGAATGTAAGATATGTTCAATCGGGCATACTAAGTTTGATGTTATTGTCTTTATTCTTTGTATGTATGATGCAATCGAGCGCATGGGCTTAGTAAGTCGGATTAAAGGTCCCCTATTTGGAGGGGTTAAAACCCTTTACCACGATGTTTTGCCGCGCCGGTTGATGTGTGTTCGGTTGAATGTAAGATGTGTTCAATCGGGCATACTAAGTTTGATATTATTGTCTTTATTCCTTGTATGCATGATGCAATCGAGCGCATGGGCTTAGTAAGTCGGATTAAAGGTCCCCTATTTGGAGGGGTTAAAACCCTTTACCACGATGCTTTGCTGCGCCGGTTGATGTGTGTTCGGTTGAATTTGAGATATGTTCAATCGGGCATACTAAGTTTGATGTTATTGTCTTTATTCTTTGTATGCATGATGCAATCGAGCGCATGGGCTTAGTAAGTCGGATTAAAGGTCCCATATTTTTTCCATTGATTGCATCATCTATCCCTTAGTCTTGGCTTAACGTATTACAATTCATATATCCATGTCATGATAGCATTTGAGTATTATTTCTTGTAGTATATCGGATGGAAACCCAGACATAAATTCCGTAGCCGATTCCGAATGGACGGTAATGCGGTCTGTACTTGGGATACAATTCCACGTACCACTTGAAAAGTGCTCACATGTGTGTTTGTGTCCATATTAGTTAAATTCTTTTGCACCACGTCATAGCATGCTTACTTTAATGCCTAATTGCATCCTTAAGTGTCGTTTTGCATTATATACTTAGTTGACTCTTTTATTTGTGCATGGACATGTAATGGTTATTTGTTTATGATATGTCTATGAAATCACATGTTCGCCATTATTTGATTCGCCTTTATGTGTGCTTGTGTGGTTAGTGTGTGCTTGTGTTTCCATGAATACAATATGCCAATGAAGTTGTAAGTTCGTTGCTACTTTGATGTACTTTCAAGCATGTAATCTTAGATGTGAAATATATGCAAATTTAGGTGTAAGTTTTATTTTTGCGCATATGGATTTAGAAGCATGATACTCTTGGAAATAAGTGTTACTTAAGCTTGATTAAATTATTACGAAATCCTTTCATTACAAGTGACATAAGTAAGGGACCATTCCGAACCCAACGGTTTGAGGTCTTCCCTTGCGAGGGGTGAGTGCGGCCTTAAATCTCATTTTCCCGATTCACACCGGGTGGCGACTCCATTATTCTCCGGTTTAGTCCCCCGTGGCTACTCCGTACTCCCGACTAGGCCGCGAGCCTAGACCAGCATGCGTCGCCCGATTTCTGTGTTCCCACAATAGAGAAGCCCTGTAGTCCATATATGCGTAAAAGATTACCAAAATAAGCTTTTGGGATTGTTCCACGGACGAAGTTGGATTTATATAGAGAAGCCCTGGAGTCCATATATGCGTAAAAGATGACCAAAATAAGCTTTTGGGACTGTTCTGGGGCATCGCGGTGCCAGAAAGTAGGGGTTGCGGTGCCTAACTCTCGGCCATGTTGTTTGGCATTACATTCTGTGGGGTTGCTGTGGCGCCAGTGAGTTCTTCTGGTGCTGTGCTAATTCTACATCTCCGCTCTTCCCGTGTGCTTCCGATGCGTCCGTAAGGTCCCAAAAAATACGTAATTAATCCAAACTTCATATTTCATTGCTCCTAATAACAAAGCACAAAATAAACTCTAATTAAGATTAAATACATGATAAACAAGCCGAGTTAGCGATATTCAAAGTACACTTTCATGCACTTATCAAGAGTAAAAAAAACGGAAGCAACTTCAAGAAGACGAGTCGTGAATATCTGTGTGTTTTGCGAGACTAGTTCTGGATCTAAGCCAGAATTTGTTGAGGCAGCAAAAGAATTGGGTAGAGTCATAGCTGAGAGGAATATGCACTTAGTATATGGCGGTGGTAATCTTGGACTGATGGGGTACGTTTCAAAAGCCATACAGGAATGAGGTAGTCAAGTTTTAGGGATCATTCCAAAACCTTTGGCAAAGGCAAATCTTATCGGAGTATCAAATAGAGAAGAATGCATCGTATCAGGTATGTCCTAACGACTTGTTGAAATGATTAATCGTGCTGATGCTTTTATTTCTTTGCTAGGTGACTTGGGCACCATGTAGGAAATTTTCACAGTGATATCTTGGGCGAACTTGAACATACACCAGAAACCAATTGGACAGTTTAATGCTGATGGATTTTTTTACTTTCTTTTTGAGTTTCTTGAAGATGCAGGAGAGATAGGTTCCTTTCAAAACCCGTAAAAAATATCCTATTTACTGCCAGAACAAGCAATGATTTAATTGACCAACTCTTAGCCTTCGAACCAAAAATTGACCATATCCTTTCCAAGTTAAACTGGTATGATAATGATCGTGGTAAGAAGCATCGGATAAATCTGGATCTTAACCTTTAGTTTTCTTTTTAGATATAGAATTACACGCTAACCATGTACTGTTTTCTAAACTCTTCTTCTTTTTTTTAGACATTGGAGATAATGTCTCAATTAGGTTTGGGGGAGGGGAATAGTTGACTAGTATCTTGTTTTTATTTTTCTTTGTGTTGTTTTTGCTTTGTTTTTAGTCCAAAAAAATTCAAAATTTCAAAAAAAAAATAAATTTGTTTTTATGTTTTAAACCTTGACTAACTAGGTGGAATTGTGTTTGAGATAGCTGTGTAAGGAATTTCCACTTCTGAGACGTATCTCAGCTTAATTCGTAACTAGTTAATTCTTGTTTATTTCCTTTTAAATTATTTAAATTCTTGAATTCTCCATAATACTGACTAAATTGGATCTTCATATGCTCATTTGACAGGTATTATCAACATACATGGTAACATATAGACATGGGTCGTAAGTGAAAAGTTTGTAATATTCAGTGCTCTAGTTTATTGGAAGAAGCATTTGAGAGCGATGGAATTAAAAAATTTGTGTATATAAATTATTAACCATGCTTTTACTTAGTAACCGGACGTCTTGACTCAGTAAGTAGTGACTATTCGCGCCAAACAGTAAAAGCCAGAGTTAAAAATAGTAAAGTTTCTACTTAGTAACCAGACGTCTTGCCTCAGTAGGCAGTGATTGTTCGCGTCAAACAGTGGAACTTTTCACATTTGAAATCAGAGTAATTAAGTCTGTAGGGGTGTCTTAATACCTAATGCCCTAAAGCCCACTGGTTTGGGAGTCACTGGCCCAAAGCTCGCTACAAGGATTGAATATATATTAAATATAAAATCCATTGCCAAAAAGGTGTGAATTCTGATATAACTTTAGGAAAAAAATATTACTCTCTTTTCAACTACACTTATGAATATTCTGGGCACAATGAATTGATTAATACCTTGTTGGTTTTGTATATGGAGAATGGTAAAAATAAATAGAGAATTTACTTATTTGGTAGTTTAGAAAGAAAGAAAACAACTATTAACTTGGATAAGAATTTCAGAAAACAACTATTAACTTGGATAAGAATTTCACGTGTTTAGTCACTAACTTGTTTATCTTTTTTATTTTATTTTGTGTGATTGATTGTATATTTTATTGACGTTTGTGGGTATCGTCGCTGTAAGCCCTCACAAGACTACAACTCGTCCACTAGGGACACCTAGGGGTTTAAAGGCTTGTTGCATACGCTAAATGCAACCGTGATCCCTACGAAAGTGGCTTAGTTTAATTTCATTTTAAAGTTTTTTATTACATTTTATTCTGTTACTTTGCTCGAGGACTAGCAAAATGTTAGGTTTGGGGGTGTGATGAGCGGAAAATATATCAATAATTACCGCCCCTTTTACTTAATATTTTGTATAGTTTCTCGAGTCTTATGAATATTTTGATGTGTTTTGTGTTATTATGTAGATAAATAAGATTTTGGGATTCAATGGAATCAAATCGGGGCCAAAACGACGAAAAATAGATGAAAATGGTAAAATGGGAAATTTATTGTTCACGCGTCGCGATGCGCTACATTCTCTGCGTCACGACGCGCCTCAATTATGCAGCCTGCCGACACGCGTCATCACTTGCGTCATCATGACTTCAGCGTCCCGATGCCCAACCCTCAACGCGTCGTGACACCGACACAATAATTCAGCCTTCATTCACTGTAGCGAGCGTCGCGACTCAGAAGGCTTTGCTCGTCGCGACGCGGCCCGTTTTTGAAGCCTATAAATAGCAGCCTAAATCAGAAGATTTTCCTCATACATTCTTCTGGGGAATTTCTTAGAATAATAATAAAAGAATATTTTGTTTGTTTATTTTCAGCTTTCTTGTATTTTCTTTTTATTTTAGCAATAAAATTTTATTTGTTTCACTTAAAGCATGAGTAAGTAATTTCTTTCTGCTGTGGTGAAAGTTAAAGCTTTTATTATAATAATTTAGATTAATCTCCCTTGTTTATAATATATAAATTATCTTAAAATTTGACTTAATTGGATATCTCCTTTATGGTCGGTTGGATTAAATTAAATTTGACTTAATTGGATACCGCCTATATGGTCGATTGGTAATTCATGTAAAATTTATATATATTATAATAAGGGAGATTTCTAAATTTGAATTAATAAAAGTGGATCCCCTAACCCCCAATATTTTATTTTATTATTTTATTATTTTAACTTTTTAAATTTCAAATTTGTTTTATAATATTTTGTTTAATTATGTATTTAGTAGTCCTAGATATGTGTCGTAACTAAATATATTATCTAGAGTTGTGATGAATTCCAATACCATAGGCTTATAAGTTGGTTATTGTGTGTCTTGTGTGATGTATTGATTTATTTATTGAGTTATAATCTCAATGCTTCTTATTAACTAGCTGATCGGTAGTAATCACACATGTTACGCAAGCGCACGTACCGCTCAAATAGTATAAAAATATCGATCCCACGAGGACTTAATTTATATTTTTGTTATTAATTATTGATTCTATTTATTTACAGGTATCTAATTAGGATGAGAAGGGAATGATTGTTTGATGGTTGGTTGAATGTGGATTTGCTAAATAAATAAAAATACAAAATAAAACAAAGGAAATTAATAATAAAGAAAATAAATATTTAGGGTTGTGATTCCACACAATATTATTCTAATGATGAATTTATTCTCTTATATAAGTGTAATTAATTAGTTTGTTAACCTGGAACACAGAGATATGCAAAAGCATCTGTCGATGGTCAGATGCAAACACCCAAAGTAACTCAATTAACTATATGTCTATGTTAACCAAGTTACCTGAATTCATTAAGATTAAGTTCCAATTGTGCCTACCTATGCCCGACAGATATATGTCTATCCTGGAAGGAAATCTCCCATAAGGTGAAATCTACCATAAGGTGAGATCGTGAACTATTGAATCTAAGGCTGAAACCTAAAATCTCTTTGTCAAGTTCATTTTAAGTTTACCACATCAATCTTATTGGTGATCAAGCAATAAGAAACATTAAGGTTAAGATTCAATAAACAAGCCAAAACATCACACATTATATAAAGAAAATCAATTATTAAACTTGTGAATATTGTACTTTATCACTTCCCTAGATTAAAAATAAAAATGATGGGGGTTAGAAGATTCACCTTTAATATTTCAAATGTAGAAATCTCACTTATTATAATATAGGTCAGTGTTATCCAATTAAATCAAACCAGCCATAAAGGCGGTGTTATTATTTGTCCATAAACCCGCTATGTAGGCGGCAATCACCTGTCACCTAAAGACCGACCATATAGGCGGTGTCACATTATGTCAAATAAATAAAACCAGCCATATAGGCGGTACAACATTAATCCATATTATTAGATTACAATTTCCATATTATAAATTAAGTGAGATTAATCTACCTTATCATATTAAAGGTTTCACCCTTTCCCCAGCGGAAATTAATTACTAAACATAAAAGAAAGTAAAAACACATAAACTATTATTACTACTAAAAATAAAAATACATAATTAAAATACAAAAAATAAACACACAAGATACAATCCTCAAGTTCCTTATTAGAAACCTCAAGGAAAATATATCTACTACTACTAAAAATATAAATATATACAAACTAGATACATTCTTCAGTTCCTTATTAGAAACCTTAAGGAAAGTATGAATTTGGAAAATGAAATCAGCTTCAATTTATAGGCAAACTTCGTCCATGCGCGTCGCGACGCGTGAAGCTTGCGGGTCGCGACTCGCCACTGATTCTTGACACGTGTACGCGGCTTTGATGAGATGATGACACGTGGCTGTCAGCAGAATTATTGGCTCGGCATCACGATGCGTGAAGGCTTGCGCGTCGCGACGCTTATGTCATGCTGGCGTAAGGAATGATACGTGTCGATAGAGTGAATTATTATGCTGACATCATGATGACGTGATGATGACGCATGTGTTGACGTGGTGATGACATGACGATGACGAGTGTCGGCAGCATAATAACTGAGGCATATCGCGACATAGAAGGTGTGCGCGTCGCGACGCAATATTCTAATTTTGCCCTTTTGTCTATTTTTCACTATTTTAGCCCCAAGTTGATTCCATTGAGTTCTAAAATTTTATTTATTTGCAAAATATAAAAACACATCAAAATATTCATAAAACCCGAGAAACCATACAAAATATTAGGTCAAATGGGCGGTAAATAATGATATATTTTCCGCTCATCACATCCCCAAACCTAACATTTTGCTAGTCCTCGAGCAAAACAACAAAATAAAATAAAATAAATAACTGAAACTAAATTAAACTAACCCACTTTCGTAGGGATCATGGTTTCATTTAGCTTATGGAAGCATTTAAACCCCTAGGTGTCCATAGTGGACGAGTTGTAGTCTCGTAAGGGTTTACAGCGACGATACCATAAACGTCAATGAAATGCACACAAAAGAAAAAAAACAAAAGAAACAAATGAAAAAGAAATAAAATAAAATAAAATAATAGCTATATATACACTTTCCTAGGAGAATGTCTAGCAACAAAGTTAAAAGAACCTTCAAAATGCAAACTACAACTAAAATCCTTTCATTTGAACATAGTGTCTAAATCAGACTCTGAGTGTGTGTGTGTGAATAGCTCTGCAAACAGCTTCGATTCTAAGTTATTAACTAGGTAATTTTGTCTCAATTCTCTGTAGTTAATGTGTCAAACCAACCTGACTATCTAAAATTGTTATGTCTACTATAATCTGCGCAAAGTGAGGTATGTGATTTTTTTTTTTATATATATAACATCTTTAATCCATGTAGCGAGCTTTAGGCCAGTGACTCCCAAATCAGTTGGCTTTAGGGCTCTAGGTGTTAAAACACCCATACAGACTTAATTACTCGGATCTCAGATGTTAAAAGTTCTTACCGTTTGACGCGAACAATCTCTGCTTACTGAGGCAAGATGTCCGGTTACTAAGTAAGAACTTTTTATTAATATACACAAATTTATTTATTTATTTTTTTTTTATCATCATTCCTCACATCATAAATAAATGCAGACAGAAACAGATATTCAGGCAAACAGTCATTCATCAACCACCGATTATTTCAACTAGTCACTTTGTCAATTCATTATTATATAACTGCTACAGAACTATTTTTTAAGTGCATATGAGTCCGACCTAGATATTAGGCTCAAACTATAGGATAAAAGTGAAATTAACATTTATCTTTTCCTAAAAATTTTTACTAAGACAAACAATCTCATCATTAGACTATATTTTTTTTAATATATTTTTTTTCTAAATAAGGCATGCAAAAATTAAAACATGCAAAACATGCAAGACACACGACATGCAGGGAATAAAAACATGCAGGAAAAAAAAAAACTCGACGGAGAAGAAAAATAAAAATAAACAACCTCACCCCCAAACCTAAACCTGGAATTGTCCCCAATGCGTTACAAAAAAAAGGAAAGATAAAGAAACTATGTTACCATGATTTTTCCTTCCCCGGCCTCCTCGTTTTCCTCGCTGCTGTCCCGTGGATAGGCTAGAATCTAATCATCACTCAATCCCTGATGATGTGCCATTCACTGAAGCAGTTGAGCAATGTAGTCGACCCGATATTCCAACCGATCTACTCGTTGTGATATGAAACGAGATCGAGATGATCGTTGCGATGGTTGAGGTTGCTGTTATGGCTGTACAGGTGCTGATGAGGAAGACCCGACATGTGCAGGCCTCTCTGCTCGGAGTTATTGGAAAATTCTAGTGGTCAATGTAGTAGTGGGCTGCATCACTTCTTCTCTAAGGTCCATGGCACTATGGCCAGTGTGCAGAGATTGGTGATCAATCTATAGTATAAATGGCCAGTCTGTGTAGAGCGTGCTGCCCAAGCTATATTGGTTGAAATCAGCCCACCCACATCAATGGTAAGTCCTTCCAGCAGACAATATATCACGATCATCCGTTCTTTAGTTACATTTGTAATATGGGTGCCTGGCAGCAATGTGCGGGTCAGTAAATGAAACCAAACCCTGGCATCAGGCTTAATCTATCGAGAACTCATCTTTAAATATTCCCCGCTGCTACTCATATCCCATACAACATTGGGGATGCATAATGTTTGTGTGAGATGAGTCATATCTAAATGCTCCATAGCTGCCAAATATTCATCTTCCTCCATATCTGGCAACCCATAATACCTATGGACCTATCGAACGTCACATGTTGACCTCTTACTATCACCTGGTATGCATGATGCTCATAAGCATTGGCGTAGAACTCACGGATAACTGGTACACAGGCTGGGTTAGGCTGTTGGCAAAGTTTATGCCAGTGCCTGGTGGCATTAATTCTATATATGTGGGAAAATTATCTCGGGTTAATTTCAAAACCCCTCTCCATAATCGGGACTTTTTGTCTCATCCCATTTGCATATCGCCGCTCAGCAGCTGCCGACACAAATTTTGTTGCATCGTAACTGGATTCGATAGCCGCTGAGATTCTCGTTCTCTTAAGGGCCATTTTCAATTTTTCCATAGAATTTCCCCCAAATTTTCAAGATTTCCCAAAATTTCAACCTAACACTAACACTTTACAATTTATTCCAAAACTGCCAAAACTTTGGCCCCAAATTCTACGAATTTATCAATAGCGATTTTCACAAACTCCCACAAAAAAAAAAAAAAAACGCACTGTCTTTTTTTTTTTCGCAAAACACAAAAAAATTGAAGATTAAAGGAAAAAAATACCCAAATCGCGAGCTTGAATCCCCAAATTCGAGTGGTTCACGTGCAATGGAGGATACGTGAGTTGGGAAGTGATTTGGCGAGTTGTTCTTTCTCAAATTCGAACTTTAAACACGAAATGGAGGGTTGGGTTTCGTTTAGGAAGTGATTTTATAGGTTTTAATGAGTTTAATTGAGGGATTTGGCGAATTGAATGACAAATTTGTGGAGGGATTTGAGAGAAAATGAAGAAAAATGAAGATGAGTTGTGAGGAGATGACAGACGGCTGTTGTTTTGTGGCTTGGAATCACATTCGCGTCGCGTTGCGACGCCCTAAAAATTGGGTGTTCACGTGTTAGGTCATCACGTCGCGACACTCGGGGTTTTACGAGTCGCGACGTGATTTTTTTTGGCAAAATGTGAATCCCTCAAACATATCCACTAAGATGCGTTTCAAGAGTTGATTCCTTACTCTGCCATTTCTAATGAATTAAATTTTATCTTCGCGATTTTGTCAAATTTTATTATGTGATAACCCCGTTTTCACTGGTTTGCTTTGCCTTAAGTGATTCGTCTATGTTTTTCCCTACAAAATTAACATACAAAATTAAAATTGCTACAACATGTATACACAAAATACAAAAATAAAAATTTAAATAAAAATAAAATTTTTGCATGGGTTGCCTCCCTACTAGCGCTAAATTTTTCGGCTTCAGCCAGATGTGACTGAAGTCCATCTGTCAAGGAGGCTTCAATGTGGTTTTGGACATCCGATTAAAGACAATCCCATGTGCGTTACTTTTGAAGGGTCTCTTCCAATGATGAAGTGGCAAAAAGAATTTTGTCTCATTCAATGCTTGTGCCACCTTCTTAAACTTTTTCGCTCCAGTGGTTCTGAAAAGAAAGAAAGAAAATTAGGAGGTCTTGTATGGTGCTTGACTTTGAATGGAAGTTCCATTTTGTTAAGCTTCTGGGCAGTGTCTTTGATTTGTACTCCCCAATACAATGATGTTTCTCATGAATTCATGAGATCTTCAATATGGTCAGACACCTGCTCTTCCATTCGTTCTGCATCTTGCTCCACATTTTCTTCACATATGTATTTTAAAATTTCTTTGTTCAGCTCTTCATCTGTCATCTGTGAAATGCATGCTCCATATGTGTCAACCTGAGGATGTAAAGATATGTCTGATTGTAGGCTTTTATCCTCTGTGGTTGATATGAACAGCTCGGGTAGCTCTTCTGCTTGTTCCTCCTCAAAGATGTAATCAGCGACCAGAGAATTATTCAGATCAAATTGAAACTCTGCTTGTTTGGGCTCCTCAACTGATACCTCTGATTCTTGATATTATTAGCCTCTTCCCTCGTTAAAGGTGTCATTGTGAAATATTTGGTACTCAAAGGCTTAGTCAGATTCATCTGAAAATGTTTCGTGAGGTATGTAGCTCTGTTTTCTGTTAATTGTCTCGTTTGATATGTCAGTGTCTGAAGCATGTCATCCCACTTTTCGTTACTTTTCTTGAGCATGTCCACCATATGTCTTATCATATGTTTTTCCTCTGATGAATATGATTTTTTAGGAGGATCATACGTTGATGGTAGATAAGATGGAGAATATGGTTCAGTGAAATATGATGGTTCATTATACCATGAAGGATTCTAATAGTTCTGCCACCCTGAATTGTAGTTGTACTCGCAATGATTGCTAGGGTGGTTATCCTTACATATATCACATCTGATCATTGTGTTCTGAATGGTTGAGCAAATGTTGTGTTGAATGGCTTTGTCATCCATGGATAGGTGTTGGGCTGGACAACATGCCTCAGAAAACCGGACGGATGTTCCCTAATATGGGGTGTATCTTCATCTCGTAAAGTTTGTAATTCTTCCATCGCCCAATAATGATCTATTTCAACCACCTGAAAAATAAAAGAAAGAAATAAAATTATAGATAAAAATAAAGAAAATTAGATATTAGTAAAATAGATAGCTTCAAAATTAATAATACAAGAAAAATAAGTCACTGGCAATGATGCCAAAAACTTGATCGGTTAAATCACACATGTTACGCAAGCGCACGTACGGCTCAAGTAGCATAAAAATATGGATCCCACGAGGACTTAATTTCTACTTTTGTTATTAATTATTGATTCTATTTATTTACAGGTATCTAATTAGGATGAGAAGTGAATGATTGCTTGATTGGTTGGTTGAATGTGGATTTGTTAAATAAATAAAAATACAAAAATAAAAAAAAAGGAAATTAATAATAAAGAAAATAAACATTTAGGGTTGTGATACCACAAAATATTATTCTAATGATGAATTGATTCTCTTCTATAAGTGTAATGAATTAGTTTGTTAACATGGAACATGAAGATATGCAAAAGCCTCTGTCGATGGTCAGATGCATACACCCAAAGTAACTCATTAGAATATCACACAAAGCCTTAGTGAAATAATGTTCTCCTATGGTGCAAGGGATGGTGAATCTGCCAGGATCCTTCAACTTTGAGGGGAACGTCCTCTGAATGATGGCGCTGCATTCTTCTATCAATGCTACCGTCTCGTAATCTCCCAATCTTTGCTTTCATGACAGAATATCTTTCATGAATTTGACATAACTGGGCATCTGCTCCAACGCTTCTGCAAATGGAATATTGATATGCAGCTTTTTGAATATCTCCAGGAATCGAGCAAATTGCTTGTCCAGTTTGTGTTTCTAGAGACGCTGTGGAAAAGGTTAAGGTGGAGTAAATCTTTCTCGATCATTTTCTTTTGCCACTTTTTCCTCCATCTGTGGATCTGCTTCGCTGCTTTCTTTTGGAACTTCCTTAGTAGATGCCTTGATTCCAATATCTTTGTTGATTTCAGTGCCGCTTTTCAAAGTGATAGCTTGGCATTGCTCATTCTCTTTGTTCCTTGGATTTGGTTCTGTGTTGCTAGGAAGGGTATCTTGCGGTTTGTAACTCTGAGCATTGGCCGGTTGTCCGACTAAAATTGAAAGGGGGATCGGGGAATCAAGATAAATTTTAGTTACATGGTCGGATTGACTGCACCCAATACTGCCATGTGTATCTCTCATGCATAATCCTAGGTAACTTTTTTCATAGGTCTAATATAGGGCAATCATGCGGAATTGCTGGTGCTAAAAGATCCGTTTGAGAAGTAAAGTCTTGCCTCACTTCTGGTTCAGCCCTCAACTGGTAGCCAAAGTTTCCTTCAATGGAAATTCCTGAGGCATGGACTCACACTGAGCTTTACTGTACTGCTAGGTTGTATTTCCCTAGGTGGCTCAATGTTGCTCTTCTCCCTAGACTTCCCTTTTTGACATTCAGAAAGGTATTGGAAAGCATGTATCATACTCTTGTAGATGTTACATGTGCTGGTTGTTCTAGGTGATCGTACCTCCTGGCTCTAACTTCATTAGTAATTTAAGTCAGGAAACGAGCTAGGATGGATTTACTAAGTTCAGCCAAGTTTAAGGTAGATCTAGAGCGTTCTTCACCTTTATGAGAGGGGTAAATCACTCATCGTGACTAGATCTTCATGAGCTCAACTAATTTGGTTGGTGTGCCGCCATGCGCTACATATGTCTTGCTCGATTTCTTGATGAACTCATATAGTTCTGTGCCAAATTCCACATTCAAAAGGTAAGAGGGTGCATCCTACAAAGATCTAGGGGTGACGTTATTGTCTGTCTTGATTCTACTGAATCTCAATGGGTGTCTAATAATGATCTGGGATACTGAAACAGGTAGAGGTTGTCACTCTGTCGAAAGTTATATAGTTTACTACTGTTTTCAGTGGGTAAACAACTCCACCGATTGGTCTATGGATTCCTGCATCCACTAGATGTTTTGGGTAATTATGTCCATATCATGTACTGCACTTGGTTCACTTGTTGGTTACTGAGGTCCCATTAGGTTGTGTCCTGAAACGAGGTTTGTTGGATTTACCCTAGTGGGCATGTGTCTCTTGGGGCCATCAGTTTCTGTCGTCGAGGTATACGACTAAGGATCTTGAGCGTTCTTGGTGAACTTATTATTTATTATAGTCAAGTGTATGAGGTTTAAACAAAGAGGATGGTTAACGCATTCATACTAACTTACATACTAGAGATGCCCTGGTGGAACCCATTACCTATTTTAGAGTAGGTATGAAATGGATGTCGTTAGGACGGATTACCTAACCAGTACTTCTAAGAGGTTGAACGGTGGCTAAATCACGATTTTATCTACACCTGCAAGCCTTAGACAACATAAGCAACTAAAACTCCTATCGTAACCACTTTACATAATCATGAATCTAAACTAAGGTAACCAAAATTCATGCAATCTATAAGGTACTTAAACCCATTGAGAATTTGTGGGACTAAATAGAACCTTGTACTTCTTGTATTCCTCTAACTATCATATATCGTCTATGAAACATACTCTACGTGGATAAGGCAAGAATAAGTTAATGAATCGAATGTATGAAATTTCTAAAAAGGAACGAGAACTTACTTGGAGTCGATAAAATCAGGAGGGGTAATGTCATACATACGAGTATCCCGAACATACATCGTATGCAAAGCACCATGACCCTACCACTGCAGTCATAGACCTTTAAAACTTGTCTCTAATACAAACTTCGTCACACCCCAGTATTTCTAGGACATTACCGGCAGAAGACAATTATATCCTTTCCCTGAACCACGAACATAGACATGCGTGACTTGTCATAAGCTGACTATAACCTGCACTTATTCTATTGATAACATACCAATAATATAATTTCCAAAAAACATGCATGATTAATGCATAATACAAATGAAATTTGTGATGTAACAATATATATATATATGTGGGGGGTGTGTGAGGTACTATACATGTGACACTACATGGCCACACGACCTACTATGACTACTGCACACAGCTATGGACCCATGACCATGCATCTCTAGGACCGCAGCTGGTATCCATCTCCTTCAACCTGAGCATCCTGACAAAATGGAGTCTTGTAACCAAAACTGAGAGTGTGGGAAGGGATAATTCATTTGAACGACCTAATGAGTAAACGTAAAAAATTAAAAAAAAATAATTGAAAAAATAAACAATTGAAAAATCATTTTATCTTGTAAAGTATCTGAATGATATAAAGAAAACGGTCATTTTCTTGTAAATCCAACATAATTTGGAATTCAAAGCTTATACATAAAACATGTGATGATAAAACGGTTGTCATGTAAATCTCACCAATATCGTGACCTGATGGTGTGAAACCTACTTTGCGGGACCTAGCATCACGTAGGCAAGTATCGTGAACATAAATATGAAAGTGCCTAATGGAGTCACAAGTGGACTATTAGACCTACTAAGCTGAGCGAACCGGGATGTTATACATGAGGGGACGATACTCTACTGGTGCTTTGAAATCATTTCTATTACTTGTATAAATACTATATAACATAAAATTTGTATAACATATTCGCATAACATGGTAAAACATGTAAACATATCTAGAAACATGTAAAAATCATACTAATATGAAAATATCATACGTTATGGAAAACATATGTAACTGTTATACCTACACTTGAAACTTTGATCTTGCAAACATGGCAAGATGATATCGTATTCATATAAATTCCAAATTTAACATATGTGATGATCTATATCCCCGGTATAATATGGATAGCCTGTGACGGAGGGATTATACGTATGTGATGATCTCGACTTGAATAGTTCAGCGAGATTATCAGTGGTCGTCATAATTTACGGGTGGGTGAATTATGGACACGAAATTGGATTCCGTGACGAATAAACCTGAACTTATAGAGTCTCACAATATGAAATGTACTCATTGAGCACTTGGGCAACACGTTATGAATAATATTGATTATTCATAATATTTTATCGGATTAAATTAGTTAATTTGAATCGTTTAACGGTTAAACGAATATTACTCATGAGGGGATATTCGGTAATTTCCTAAATTAATGTGTATGTGTATTAGATACATAATTTGATTAAATACGCATTAGTTAATTATCAAATATTTTTGGGACATATGTCAACCTTGAATGTATTTTAATATTTATTGTAAATGTACAAATATATTATACATTTGATTAAATGAATTAATTAATTAAAGTGTTAATTAATTAATTTATTAAATAAATGTGTTGGTAGTATTAAGTATATAATTTACATGTATTAGACATGTGTAATATGCTTTAATAAGTTGACATGTGGCACTTGTTGGCTTAAAGTGGGATTGGATATTTTCTTTATTTTTGGACTTATTTGAAAATAAAATAAAATTGTTTCTGTCTCCCACAAAGGCCATATATTCGGCCAAATCTTGTTTTTGGGAACTATTCCCATTTCTTCAACAACAAAGAGAGAGCAAAAACCCTAAGAAAGAGGAAATTTTGGTGGAATCAAAAACAAGCATAAAAGCTTAAAGATTTGGAAATTTAAGGTAAGTTTCTTAATCCTTTGGCTAGGAAATTATTTCTTTTGCTTGGTGAGAATGCATAAGATGTATTATTTGATTTTCTCTTTTCTTGGATATTGGTTTTGATTGTTGGATGATTGTTGGGAAGAATACAAGCATGTGTAAATATATATTGAACTAGATTAATGTAATTTAGTTCAATTTATTGTTGGATAACTTGGTTGCCATTCTAGAGTGTAATAACCACTCTTATTATGCCTAGAATTGTTCTAGAGTTCTTCATGTGTGGTGGCTTTGAATGGGTGTTGGATTAATTAGATTAATCTTGCTAAAATTGGATTTAAAGCATGATTTATGGACTGTTTTGTTCTAAATTTCAGATCTGGAAATTTTTTTTTTTTTTTTGTGATAAAAATATGTCATTTGGATGTGTTGAATGTGTATTGGGTGTTAGCATAATTTCCGGAAAGTGTTTCGAAGTGAAAATATACGAAAACGGCGAAAAACGGCGTTATCGGGTGAGTTTTCGGGCTTACCGGGTAACGACTGTCCAAACAATAAATTGGTCACTGTTTGGTCAGCCCACGATATGCCCAAATATCATTGGGGCTGACCTGGGCAGCCCCCGTGTGTATTGGTTGATCGGTTCGGTCAAAAATTGGTTTTATGTTATTTTACGGAAAAACGTTTTCGTAAAGGTTTTGCAATGTTTTCATTATTAATTATGTCGTTGTATGATATCAAATAATATGTTTGGGTGAAATGTGAATAAATTATAGATATACGATATCGAATAATTTATTCGGTAACTTTAAAAGTTTTAAAATTACGATTTTACCTGAACCGCGAGCTTCCACTGCGCTCGACTCCAACAGAATGGTATCAGAGCAGGTCTGATCCTTCATCCATTACATTTATCATGCTTGATATATGATATATAATCCAATTTTGATGTTTGCACATGCATGTAATTTAGATATTTCTTGACTTTTCGGTTCTACGCTAACGGGAAACGTAACAGAAATTTAATGGTTAAGTTAAATTATGTTTTCTAAGGTAGAATTGAACTGTTTAGTAGTTGATCTAGATTTAACTTTGTATTTGATGTAGAGGAAAACTTTCTTGAGGAATATCCCCGTTTAAATAAGGCAGTAAAGTGACATGTATTGGATGCATGTTTCTTGGTCCGTCTTGTCAATACGTTTTATGGGTATCTTTCTATGGCTGCATCCGAGAAAGTGTCAAAGCGGTGAGGGTGTAGTTGATAGACTTTTATCGATGCCGGATGTGTATTTGATACTAGACAAATTCAAGTGAAAGTGGAAATCCTGAATGTTCCAAAGCTGTCAGGACTACATCGGCAGCTTGAGTTTTTCATTAGCAAGTGAAGCCTTGATACGCCTCCTTGTGAACGTGCCAAAAGCTGTCATAACGAGAAACGGTCAGGACCAAATTCAGGAGTCACAGTGAGTGTGATTGACAATGAGTTTTCTACCTAATGAATATACGTAGGCGAGATCGTGCCAAAGCTGTGAGTCGAAATATATTAATGGAGTCCACTTCTCACTATGGAATTCGATTTAATTATTGAATTCCCATTTTCTGTTGGGGATTACGGTATTATGTAAAGTAGTGGGAGACACTGCTGGGTTAAAAATCCATAACTAAGGCAGTGCGTAATATTATGAAAATTGCTGCTTTTGTTTTCCTTATTCTATATTGTTGATAGAACTTAAACTTCTTATCTACTGCATACATATTATTTGAATATGTTTTCTGACTTCACTTATGATTGTAAATTTCTAGAATAGGTTCTAGAATGTTAGTAGACTTGGATATTGGTAGATTAGTCAAAACTATCGGGAACTGTTGTTCCGATTTTCTTGAAAATCAAGATGGTTAGTGACTTTGTTACTAAGTCACGATAAGTAATCTAAATATATATTTGTTTTATCCAATAATTATCTAGAGAGAATAGTTTCTTGTGTGGTAAGAATTGACGTGATTTAGTTCATGTCTCGAGATTCTTAACTGTCATTAAGAAAACTCCATTAGATATTTGTTTATCTTATAATGACGTTTCTTGGCTTTAGTGACTTTTAGAAGTCATGTGTTTGACACAGTTTGCTAATCAATTATTTGCAATTGTTGTGAATAATTGAAGGCAAATTATATATCTTAAGAAATGAGATGTGTATAGTTATGTATAGAGAATATCGATTCTCACAATACGACAACTGTAGGTATTGGATATCAGATCTCCCATATAGTTATTTAAAATAATGTTTAATGATGGTTTTGATATTTGATATCAGAACTTGCGACTATTGGATAGTTACTTGTTCTTTATAAAAAATTGTTACATATTTTAATATGACTAGTAGTGTCATTGATGAAGAGATAAACATTAAAAAAAATATTATGTTGACTAAATAACTTAGAACAATGCTTTATGAGATTTTATCACATAAGCATTAGATGCTTATTCCGTATGGTAAGGGATGGTCCGATACAAGATCACACCATATATCCTTATCCATTTAATGAATATCGTATTCAGGATGTGATGAAATCTCATTTAACCAATGATCGTCATTGGACCACAAATTTATTAAACTAATACATTGGATGTATGTAGTTTAATGAATTATAAATTACCTTGGATAATTTTCTTTACTTCGTAACTTAGTTAATGAGTTGTCATGACTTAGTTACGTGTTTCTGAAAGAATATATATATCGAACATCTTGAATGGTTCGAGAACTTTCAATATATTTCTGATGAAACGCGGATAGAATATTTTGAATGGTTCTAAGATATTCTATTTGAAGTGTTGAAAACTATATTTTTTAAAATTCACCGTGAGTCTTTGAATTGTTCAAGGATGTTTGATATGATCAAACATATGAATTTATGGCAATTAGTTCTATAGTTATTTAATGAATGTGATTCTTACTCAATATTATTCTTCTACGATTCCATCGTGATAGAATTGATCAGTAGGAGAAATCGAATCTTATATGATCTGTTTCGTTTGATATTGAGTGTTATCGAATTAGTTTTCAATACTCTTGGGGATATGCTCCAGTAACACTAATTCATCTTTTTAATTAAGGTTCCATTAGTTTCTACAGTTACGTATATGATATATATAAGTAGAAAATTCAATTCTTAAAAGGTTTGAGATTTGAATCTTTCTTTTGTATAATAGCTATATAATTGAAAGTACTTGCGTCTTGGAGGTATAAGTAAAAGTTTATCATTTATTCTATTAATAGAATATTGTATTCTATTTGATAGAATATTGTATTCTATTTGATAGAATATCTTTTCTACGATCCCGAGCAATAAAATAGTTTTATTACTTGATGTGTAACATTGGATGTTGACAATTGTAGAAAAGACTTGACTTATTGAGGTTAAACGTGAGAATGATAAGCTATAAATGGAACTACATAATTAATAAGATGAAATGACCCTATGACATCTTCCGTATAAGTTTAATAGGATTTCAGAATCATTTACAAAGTATTTGATACCTATTGGTTTTGTTGTTTTCTCATTTAATAAAATTATCCTATAACTTATAGTGGGAGCGATATTTGATATCGATTTCGGAAGTTACCATTAAACCATAGATCTAAGATTGTTCGTAGCTTACTACGATCAAGTTTGGAACTTGATTGAGCTTTCGTTATGAATCATTCATAAAATGTGCAAATAGTTTGCGCAGCAAAAGCAAAGTGAACTTATTAAGGGTTTGACCTTTATAGTTTGATAGTGAGAAAGGTTATACTCAGCAATCTATTGTAGATTCTGAGGAAACTTGTCTTTAGTCACACTAATTGAACAACTAAAGATCTGTTGGTTAATGTTGATATTAAACTATGTATTTTGGCTAAAGAATGCAAAGCGGCGTTCCCGAATGGTTTCTTCGAATGAGAGATCCGTTGTGGTTTCTTTGGTTGAAGAGTTCATTTTAGAATGGCCATAGAGTTTGTATTATGCTAAGATCACATTTTGATATACTAGCTTATAGAGCCTATTGTAGACTCATGTGAGCTTTCCAGAAATTTTTGTTCTCTAATTTTGATTACAGTCAGATTGTCTGATTTTATCAAAGCATAGAGAATACATATTTGATAGTAGGGTCAGTGTGAGTGTACAAATTTCTTTCTAATGTTATATATCCTAAGTCTTCTTTTCTCTGTGAATGCAGTGTGAGTAGTCTCTGTTATATTTGATATAAAGTTTCATATATGATATAAAACTAAGAGACTTGTGAGATACTCTTATTAGGTGTGTATTAGATATGATCTAACAAAGGACACATCAAAACTATCTGTATGACAGTTAGCATAACTGTTTGACAGTTATTGTGTCTTTTATATATAATATTCATCTTTCGTAAATGATGGTTCCTTTGTGGAAAGAGAAATTGATTAGAACGTCTAGTCAATCTTATGCATTATAGGACGATGACATAATGAATACTATATTATGTGCGATTAAAGATATCAATATAATCGTAATTGTTACGAATATTTTGATTCTCTGTAGACCATAGGATGTGTCTTGAAACATGCTCTTCGTTATCTTGGAGATATTAAGAACGAGTTTCTTATTCATGGAGATATAGTCCGCAACCATTAGAATCAAATTAATTTTGAGTCTAATTATGACATTCGATGGTCTATGTCATGTAAAGTCAGAAAAGATACAGTGGGAACACCGTTGATTCTACTGAATTAGTAGAATTAGTTGTAACTTATGAAGTATTGACTTACGAAGTTGCATAATGACCTTATAGATTAGAAGTTTTGATATTAGTATTGTGTTTGCGGTTATCTATATAGTATTTTGGATTTGATCTCTAAATACATAGACAACTTAATAGCTATAGCACAATATTGATATCGCATCTGAGTCATATTGATGTAGAACTTGGGTTCTACAAAATATGAATGATGATGGTTAAGGGAAACGATTGGGTTTGTTAGACAAACTCAATTTGTTATAGCGGGCTTACTTGTTGTTGCCTACCTTTTGAGTGCTAGGTGAGCTTTTGAGGTCCATGAGTATGTGATACACATTTAGATGTTTATATGATACCATGGATTGATACTAGAGCAAGAGGGAGAAATTATTAGGGTTGGTGCTCGGAGTGTCAATCCGGATCGTATTTATGTCCGATTCATGAATACGAACAAATTCTTTTTCCATAATATTACTTATTTAATTGTAGCACCTCTTGTCTTTTATATACATATTCGATCTAATTACGATTAGATATCTAATTAGGATTAGATTGAAACTAAATCTGATTTAGTGATACGTGTATATTAGACAAAGACCCTATGATTTAAAACGTAGTGCGCAGTTACAACGTAGTTTGTAATTGACTTTGGGAAGCATCACTATAAGTTGTATATCCTTAAATAAAGTTACTGGTCAAGATTTACTAACACGGGTCGGTTAGTAAAATCCGCAGAGACTAGTACATGTCGTATATCATGACTTGGTCCGATGGTTGATCCCAATGAACCATGAGTCTCGGGAGACTCGTATAGACATGTAGGTATTTATTTGATAAACATTGAATGACTCACTCAAGATTTCCTAATAGATGGTACACCAACGTCAATAGGAATCTTCTCAAGTTAAGCGAGCATAGTGGTCATTCGACTTGAGATATCACTGTGGATATATGAGATATCCTCCACACTTTGATGGCAGCCACGACACCGATTTATTTAGATCAGACCTCTGCCAGTTCGTTAGGTTTGGACTGATGCTCATGATATCTAATGCGTATCAAGATAGAATCCGTCAGTCCTGTGTACAGGGCATAAGTATCCTACATGTGTTTGCGATCTAGTAAATCCATGGCCATGGTATAACCTCGAAAGTGAGTTCCGAGTGTTATTTAGAGATCGTAAATTTGTAAGTCGATTATATTATACCTTAGGGATTTGACGTTCTTATCTATATCTCCGGTATAATATGGATAGCGTGTGACGGAGGGATTATATGTATGTGACGATCTCGACTTGCATAGTTCAGCGAGATTATCAGTGGTCGTCATAATTTACGGGTGGGTGAATGATGGACACGAAATTGGATTCCGTGATGGATAAACCAGAACTTAGAGAGTCCCATAATATGAAGTGTACTCGTTGAGCACTTGGGCAACGCGTTATGAATAATATTGATTATTCATAATAATTTATCGGATTAAATTATTTAATTCGAATTATTTAACGGTTAAATAGATATTACACATGTGGGGACATTCGGTAATTTCCTAAATTAATGTGTATATGTATTAGATACATAATTTGATTAAATACGTATTAGTTAATTATCAAATATTTTTAGGACATAGGTCAACCTTGAATGTATTTTAACATTTTTATTGTAAATGTAGAAATACATAATATATTTGATTAACTGGATTAATTAATTAAAGTGTTAATTAATTAATTTATTAAATAAATGTGTTGGTATTATTAAGTATATAATTTACATGTATTAGACATGTGTACTATGCCTTAATAAGTTGACATGTGGCACTTGTTGGCTTAAAGTGGGATTTGATATTTTCTTTATTTTTGGAATTGTTTTAAAATAAAAGAAAATTGTTTCTGTCTCCCACTAAGGCCATATATTCGGCCAACTCTTATTTTTGGGAACTATTCCCATTTATTCAACAACAAAAAGAGAGCAAAAACCCTAAGAAAGAGGAAATTTTGGTGGAATAAAAAACAAGCATAAAAGCTTAAAGATTTGGACATTTAAGGTAAGTTTCTTAATCATTTAGTTAGGAAATTATTTCTTTTGCTTGGTGAGAATGCACGAGATGTATTATTTGATTTTCTCTTTTCTTGGATATGGGTTTTGATTGTTGGATGATTGTTGGGAATAATACAAGCATGTGTAAATATATATTGAACTAGATTAAGGTAATTTAGGTTCAATTTATTGTTGGACAACTTGGTTGCCATTTTAGAGTGTAATAACCACTCTTTTTATGCCTAGAATTGTTCTAGAGTTCTTCATGTGTGGTGGCTTTGAATGGGTGTTGGATTAATTAGATTAATCTTGCTAAAATTGGATTTAAAGCATGATTTATGGACTGTTTTGTTCTAAATTTCAAATCGTGAAAATTCTGTTTTTTTTTTTTCGTGATGAAAAATATGTCATTTGGATGTGTTGAATGTGTATTGGGTGTTAGCATAATTTCCGGAAAGTATTTCGGAGTGAAAATATGTAAAAACGGTGAAAAACGGCGTTACAGGTGAGTTTTCGGGCTTACCGGGTAATGGATGTCTAAACACTGAATTGGTCACTGTTTAGGCAGACCACGATATGCCCAAATCATTGGGGCTGACCTGGGTAGCCCTCGTGTGTATTGTTTGATCGGTTCGGTCAAAAACATATTTTATGCTATTTTGCAGAAAAACGTTTTCATAAAGGTTTTGCAATGTTTTCATTATTAATTATGTCGTTATATGATATCGAATAATATGTTTGGGTGAAATGTGAATAAATTATAGATATACGATATCGAATAATTTATTCGGTAACTTTAAAAGTTTTAAAATTATGATTTCACCCGAACCGCACTTCCGCTGCGCTTGATTCTTCATGTGTGGTGGCTTTGAATGGGTGTTGGATTAATTAGATTAATCTTGCTAAAATTGGATTTAAAGCATGATTTATGAACTGTTTTGTTCTAAATTTCAAATCGTGAAAATCTGTTTTTTTTTCGTGATGAAAAATATGTCATTTGGATGTGTTGAATGTGTATTGGGTGTTAGCATAATTTCCGGAAAGTATTTCGGAGTGAAAATATGTAAGAATGACGAAAACGGCGTTACGGGTGAGTTTTCGGGCTTACCGGGTAATGGATGTCCAAACACTGAATTGGTCACTGTTTAGGCAGACCACGATATGTCCAAATATCATTGGGGCTGACCTGGGCAGCCCTCGTGTGTATTGTTTGATCGGTTCGGTCAAAAACATGTTTTATGCTATTTTGCGGAAAAACATTTTCATAAAGGTTTTGCAATGTTTTCATTATTAATTATGTCGTTATATGATATCGAATAATATGTTTGGGTGAAATGTGAATAAATTATAGATATACGATATCGAATAATTTATTCGGTAACTTTAAAAGTTTTAAAATTATGATTTCGCCCGAACCGCACTTCCGCTGTGCTTGACTCTAACAGATACTAGTTGTACACATTACATTTTTACAGATAGCCTGATGATAAGTCTCTTATGGTATACTACATGAAGGTTTGGAATGCTGCAAGGATAAATCTTGAAAGGGAAGAAACTCAAGAGAATTTCAAAAAATAACCAAGTCCCGGCCGGTCATTACCTATATCTGGCCAACTTTTTCTCTGTTCAAATGTCTGGCCGGATATATATTGGATATGGCCGGATATATACAAATCCTCAGATTCGTTGACCAATCACTCTGATCTAATTGTGTGATTTATGTCTGGCCGGACATAGATCATGATGTCAGTTGGGGTTGGTGCTCAGAGCGCCAATTCCCGTTTGTATTTCCTTGAAAATACTTATGTAAAACGATTTATTATGAATAATACAAGCAGTTTCTATAATATAATATATCTTTTAATATGGTAAAGACGTATTTGACCTTAGGATGATTAGTCATGATACTGTTGCAAAAGCGTTGCAACTGACATTGAGTTGTATCATGACGTTGTCATTCTTGGACTGTTTTTGGTCAAGGTTTACACTACTTGGTCAGTAAAGTAAAATCGTTGAGATCGGTACATGTCGTATACTGGAATATATGATTCCAATGGTTTCTCAATGAACCATGAGTCTTGGAGACTCGTATAGACGTGTAGGTGTTTATAGCGAATAAACACTGAACGACTCACCGAAGATTCTTAATGGATGGTACACCAACGTCAATAAGAATCTTCTCGGGTTGAGTAGCATTTGTGATTCTTCGACTTGAGATACCACTGTGGGCACATGAGACATCTTCCACACTTAGATGTCTGTCACGTCACCGATCTATTTAGATCAGACCTCCGCCTGTTAGTTGGGTGTGGATAGATCCTCAGGGTGTCTTGTGTGTGTCGAGATAGGATCCGTCAGTTCTGTGTACAGACCATAGGTAGTCCATTTATGATTAGCAATCAAATAAAAACCATGGGCCCGTGGTACACTTTAGAAATCAGTTCTAAGTGTTCTATTTTAGAGATTGCTAACAGAGACGTCGACGAGATTGTCCCTATAGAGATTTGACGTTTACATCTATATCTCTGGGATATATCCGGATACCTGTGATGGAGGAATTATACATATGCCATGACCTCGACCTGTATGATTCAACGAGTTTATCTGTGGTCATCATAATTTACGGGTGGGTAAATTATAGACACGAAATTGGATTTCGTGACGGATATGCCTGAATCTAGAGAGTCTCACTAGAGTCTCACTAATGAAATATACTCGAAGAGCACCAGGGCAACATTTACAAATAATACCGATTATTTATAAGTCGTTTAAAGGTTAAACGAAAAATACATGTGTTAGGACCTAATAGTCATTTCTTAATTTTTGTGTATTTGCATTTAATGTTAGATTTTATCAAATACATATTAATTAATTATCAAATTAAGATATTTGACTTATATCATAAATATATATGTATTTTCTATTTAATGTAAATATAATACATATATTTAATATATTTATATTTAAATAATTAATTAATTATTTGATTGTTAAATGATTAAATTAATTGAAATATAAATATCTTAAAGTTGTGATAATTATGGAAATGCTTTTGGTTGCCTTTGTTGACTTTAAGTAATTCATTAAATGGTTTAATGATATAGCTTGCAAGTTAATTAAAGTTTTAATTGAAACAAAATAAAAATATCTAGATATTTTATTTATTCTTCCTCCACCATTCGGCCAAGGCCATTTTTTGGAGCAAGTATAAATTTTTTTGTTTCTTTTAGGGTTTCATAAGTTCCATATACACTAAAACAAAACACAAAAGAAGTAGAGAGCAAAAGTTGAAGGAAAAAGGAAAAGACTTGGACAAACTTGATTTTTGTAAGTATTTCTTCAAACCCTTCAACATGAAAATTATTTCTAACAAGCTTAGCATCATTTTGTGCTGCTTTGATGTTCTTTCTACTCTTATAGTTTGTGTTTATTTGGTTGAGAACTTATATGAAAGATTGATGCATGTAAGTAAGCTTTAAATGGTTTAAAAGGCTTACTTTTGATTTTTGGAAAATCAAGTTGCCATTATAGAGTTGTTAAACAACTCCTTGGTGACCTAAAAGTATTCTAGAGTTATTTCAAAGTGGTCAGGTTTGTTTGGTGAAGTATTGAATGGATTTTAGTGTTGGATTTTAAAGATTTGGTGAAATTGGATAATTTGGTAAAATTGAAAAATTAGGGTTCTTAACCCACTCCAAATTTGGGGGTTTTCATATATGTGATGCGTTATGGTATGTATATGATGCATGTAAAATTTTGGGTTGATTGGATTTGATCTTTGTATGTTTTTTAACAAAAGGGACTAAAATGCAATAAATCGAAAATGGGGGGGCTCTCGGCAATTTCAGAAAAGTTTGGGGATTTATTGAAAATCTGATTTTGATGTATTGGATGTGTTGAAAAATATTTTAGAAGTGATTTAGAATCATCCAAAATTGTATTTGACAATTTTAGGACTAAAATGACATATTTGCAAATTGTGGGGCAATTCGGTAATTACCAAGAAATTTGATTTCTTGTGTAATTTTTCAGAATTTAATAATTGGATAATTAAAAAAATAAGTTTATTTGATTGATCCAATAAAAATTTTGAAATCAGAAAATTTTGATTTTCCGCTTTTCTGTGCGTTACCGGATTTCCGCCATAAAACCATTTCAAGCGAATGTGCAGATTTTCAATTACTAAAATAATGGGATTTGGTTAATGTCGAGCCGAACAATGTTCTCAAATAAATATATGGCGGGACATAGATCAAGATGTCAATGAGTGTGCAGATTTTCAATAATTAAAATCACGATATCGAATTAATATTCGACCGAACATTGTTCTCAAATAAATATCCGGCTGGACGTATGCAGATAATGTATATTGGCAATCATTGGAATCATGGAGGTGATTTGATTTCCTTTTCTCTTTTCAATTCTAGTTCTGGAACTATAAATAAGAGCTCAAATTCTTTACAAATGGGGTATTATAGAGATTGTGAGAGATTTTAGAGGCTGATAGAAAATAATTCATAAAAAGTTATCATCACAATAAGAGAGAAAAACAGTGAGAAAAGTCTCACGGGTTCCTTGTAGTTTTCTCCTTCTGGCAAGTAATCCAACATCTATCCAGTTTTCAGAGGTACTTTCCGATCCAACTACACCTAATGTATGACCCAATTGCTCCTTAATCTCTATTTCCATGGTATTCTGCATCTTTGTCTTTCTGGTCTAGTATACTATCTCTGGCCGGACATGTATAATCTGTCAAAAATGTCTAGTAAAATCTAACATGTCAGGCCATGATTCTCCGAAGCCAGGCTAAGAGAAAATGCACAAGTTATTCTATAATCCTTATGACCATATTATGTTAGTACTATCTTCATTGTTTTATTAGTACTATCTCTATTTTTTAAAGACACTTTATTAGTGTGAAGTTATTACTTTTTCTTTATTGTTGTTGCTATGCATGATTCTGTATTTTTGTCTTTTCGGTTTACGTAGCATATCCGACTAGATTTGAGATAAGTCTGGTCGGACATTAATGACATGAAATATGTCCAGCCTACGTTCGGAGAAGCTCGGAAGGTGAGATATGTACTATATGATGTTTAATTAGTATTTTCCTATTACTCTAGCAATTTCTAGATATTTATGACTATCAATATTGCTCTTTTATCATTTTTTAATCAACGATTGTGCTCGTATATGCTTTAAATTATTATTTCATGATTTTACATTTAAAGACATGTCTATACCTCTTTCAAACCTGAATATTATATTGGCATCAGTAAGGGATCATTTCGAACCTAAATGAGTTTAAGTTCGGCCTTTACGAAGGGTGTAGTGCAGTCTTAAATCATTCTCAGTGTTTCATAGTGGGTGGCGACTATATCATTCTCAGGGTAGGCCTTAGTGGGCTATTCGTACTCTCTACAGGCTGCGAGCACAACAGTGTCATTGTCGCTGGCATCATAGGCATAGCAGTAAACCTCGCTTCACTCATACAAATGGTGACTCCACTTGGGATAGAGAATCGGCCCCGAAAAATAACTTTTAGTATTCATGGCAAGATTGAGGTTAATAATATCTTCATTTTCTTGCATACATTTTCAAACCCCGATGGCGTTATATACCGTGAAATCGCTTTCACTCAAGACGGTGAATCAATATGTGATAACCATCACTTGTTGGCATGTACTTGTTGGAGTTGGTGCTTAGAGCGCCAATCTGAATAATGTATTGTACATTATATTTTATTATTTATTAATAAAATAACTACATTTTCATTTCAAACCTTATTAATGGTAATGCCATTATGCATATTAGATTGATGTATAAATATGCTAAGAATGATATCGACCTTAGAATAGTCTTATAGTAATCCTGGACAGTAAGTGGTCCAACATTGGGATAATATTACTACATTCTTAAGAGTACATATTCCTAGTCGTTAGTTTTGGAATACAGTCGAATTATTATAACTTAGAAGACTAGCACATGTCGTATATTGGAATTGGAGTTCCAATGGTTTAACCTGATGTACCATGAGCTTTGGAAGCTATATAGACTCGTGGGTATTCGTTGGAGTGAATACTGAATGATTCACAAGTGATTCCTAATAGTTGGAAGTACACACCACCGTCAATAGGAATCTCCTTGAGTCGAGTAGCATATGTGATCCTTTGACTAAAAGAAATATTGATTTTGTGTGATCATCCACACTTTTATGTCATGTATGTCAGAGACCTTTCATAGTCTGACCTCTAGATATTCATTGGGTGTGGATCGATGCACTCATTAATCAAGTGTGTATCAAGATAGGATCTGTCAGCCCGTATGTGTACCCTAAGAGGTTTAGGTATTTATGTGAGTAAGTCACGATTATTAAAGACTTTGGCCAAGCTGACCAGCTAGGGTGGATCGCATTAGTTGAAAGAATCGTGGATATGTCAACATGAGATATGTGCCTCGGAAACTTGACGGTGTATTCTATGTTTCCTAAGCACAACTAGGATAGCCTACGACGGAGCGATTGATAAACATATGTAATAAGCTCGACTTGTATAGCTCATAAAATTTGTTCGTGTTCTTCGCGAATTCGAAGGTGGCCAAATTGCGTACATATTAGCTAGGCTTATATGACGAACGTGTCTGGACTTAAAGAGTCCCACAATATGAAGTGTACTCATTGAGCATTTGGGTAGCCGATAATTTTATATAATAAATAATATTCGATATTATAATTATCATCCAAGATAATCATGTGTTATTGGATAACATTGATTATTTACTTTGACCTAATTGGATTAATCAAAAATTACAACAAGGGTTTTATCGTAATTTCATAAATATCTCTACCATTTGAGGATATTTTGGTAATTTCAAATATATAATTATAAGTGTATTTGGCATGATTTAATTGGATTAAATCAAAGTGGTAGACATGTAACTAATCCATTAATTAAATTTTATCTTGATTTAATTGGATTAAATCAAAGTGGTAGACAAATGTGATTAGTCACACCTAATTATATATATTTGGACAAATTAGATTAAGCCCACATAAAAGTTGATTAAAATTTTTATTAATTAAAAATTGCCTAAGTTTTCCTAAAAATAGCAAGCTTGAGCAAAGGTTTTAATCAAGCTTAAGAAAACTAAAATAAGTAAGAGTTAGAGAAGTTAGCCTAAGTTAGAGAAATTTTTAGAGAAGTTTTGGAAGATCTCAACAACATCTCAATAAGGAGAAATCAAGATTGGATCTTGGAGTGAAGCTTGCTAGTATTGGAATGAAGATGAGATCTTGGAGTCAAGCTTGCTAACCTTAGAAGTTCTCCAACCATTTCAACAAAGGAGAAGGAGATTGGATCTTTCTATCAAGCTTGCTAGGTAAGTTTGATATACTCCTAAGCTATGTTCTTCATTAGTGAGTTTTTCCATTTATGAGACATATATTGATGAATTATGTATTGGATGCATAATAACATAGCTTAAAGTTGAAATTAGGCTAATGAATTGTGTATAGATGCTTTAGAAGTATAAACACAATAGCTTGTAATTGGGTCAAATATGTTATGTTGGACATGGAACAATTAATAAGAGTTTGGAACTCTAGATTAAAGGTTAGGGCTATAGCTACCATTCTAGAATCACTTGACCACCTCTGGATGAACTATAATTGTTCATGAGACATTTCATTGTGGGATTCTAAATTGGTTTGTGTTTTGATTCAAACAAATACATATAAGAATTTAGAATACATGTATGTTAGTTGTATAACATATGTTGATGGTAGTTTTGATGTTAAAATTAGATTTTAGGTGTATTGAAGTATTATGGGAAAATTGGAAGTGTTTAGTATTGGTTTGAAGTTGAAATGGCCCATTGCCTAGGGGCAGCATCGTGACTCTGATCTTCCAGCGTCGCGACACCGAGCATCAAACCTAGGAGCGTCGCAACAGTCATCCTTCCATGTTGCAACGTTGAGACATTCAGATCTCGCAGTTGCTCTTATAGTTTGGGGCGTCTCAACACCCAAGCCTCCACATCGCGCCTCTCAGGGCTGATGATCACTAAAACTTTATTTTCTCCGTTCTGAAGTTTCCGAACTCCATTTTGGTCCCCCGTTTTGTCATACATACTCGAAACGGAATGTAGTTTTACATAAAATATTTTTAAATACACCCATGCTAGATATCCACGGGTTAGACCCACTTCCACTACCCGGGGCTCCAATCTGACCTTAGAGGTTCCACATCTGCCCCAACAGTGCCTTTGGGTATAAAAAATACGTTTATTGGTCGATTGAACCCTTGGGTGGGAAGACCTAATTATGGACAAACTTTAGCCAATGAGAGCCTATGCATGAACCTTGGACTAAGCTCACATGTAATAATTGATTTAATTCATAGTCGGGCAACTATATTAAATACTTTAATATAAAGTTTCAATTCACAAAGTTATAAAATAATCAGACATTTATTTTAAAAAGTTTAAGTTAATTTAATTAATTTATTTAATCATTGATTAAATTATTTTGGAATTTAATTCCAAAATTAATACCTAATAGTTGATACTGTAATTAAATTAATTAAAGAAAACAAGAAAAGGGAAGAGGCGTGGATTACACCCCTTAAAGTAAATAGGATTAAGTTTGTTTGTCTAATTTGATTACAACTAAACAAGCTTAACCCTAAGTACGAAAAGGGAATAGTTCTCATTTTTATTGAAGAAGAATGGGGAAGACTTGATTTTCCTTTGACCTTTCTTTCTATGTTTTACCACCAAAATCATTCATTAAATTTCCCAAACTCAAACATTGTAGCAGAAAATTTTACATTGCAGTTTATGTAGGAAACTACTATTCGAGGCTGATTTCGAGGCTGTTTTTGCAGAAACTGTCTAAAGATGCCCAATTATTCCCACATCAGCTAGGAGTATTTTGGGACTGACCAGGGTGATTTCTGACATACAGAAGGCTTCTAAAGTGTGTTGGAATCATAAAACTACATGGTGGTGCCAAACCCTATGACTGCCGCAACTTCAAGGACTGTACAGTGGCTGTTCAATTTCTTTCAAGGCAGAAAAGGAAGAGGAAATTTTTTTCAAGTCCTATCATGAGCCAAAGCACAATTTTTTTTTGGCAATGAGCTTTCTTATGAAGAGTTCGTGAGAAAACTCGTACATATATTTCTATTCGTAATAGAAACATTTAAGTTGTATAATCGTTCAAGTACCGAATCAACCCTTAAGGAAGATATTTCTCTACTTCTTATAAGTAGTGAACTTTATATTTATGTAAAACGTCTCAACTACACATGAAACCATACACCCAAAGTACGAAGTTATTGATTGGAATTTGTATACCGATCTTACCAATTTAAATCAAAGGAATTAATCAACCATGCATAAGTTTGTAGTACACTCAGAATTAAAATCAATCCAAATATAATCATCTATTAGACTAATATGAAATTCTTTATTTAACAGATATTAAAAGAAATTCATTTATATCTTGGTCAAATCCTATATTATCGCATCATATAAGGTATCTACAATCTCATGTCACAACATGAACGATCATGAATCAAGGTCATCATACATTTATGAAATGTACTAAAATGGTAGATAAACCATAACAAAGTACCCTTTTTTTATTTTCTCTTTAGGGACTATTTTAGATTACTTATTTTAGACTTAAATCTTATTATATACAATGTTCTAAGAAATGGTATGCGCTAGTCAGGCAGTGGAGGAGAGCCTAATGTCTAGACTTTCTAGGCAGCGCCTATGCAGATGGACTTGGTGAAGCTATGTGGTTTTATTATTTTATTCAAAAATTTATAATTATTTTTATAATTATATAATGGATTATTTGAAAAAATTATAATTATGTCATCTTTCTTTTCTTCGTGCAATTTATAATAGCATTATACCTTGAAATAACTCATAAATAAGTGGTGCAATACATGATAAAAAACAAATGAGTTTGCATTAAAAATTATAATTAACAATTATTTTAACAGATGATGAGTGGTAAATCTATCACTATTTTCCACTCATTTGACCTAATATTTTGTATAGTTTCTTGAGTTTTGTGAATATTTTAATGTGTTTTGTGTTATTTTGTAGATAAATAAAGTTTCAGGACATTCTGGAGGTGATTTGGGGCCAAAACAGTGAAAAAGGTAGCAAAAGGGTAAAATTATAAATTGGCGCGTCGCGACGCCTAACGTGCGCTGATCCATGCTAACCTGCGCCGGGTCCACATGTCAGAATTTGAGAAGTTTGACTTTGCTAACGTGCGCCGTGCCACATGTCAACATCACAGCTGATCGGCTAACATGCGCCGTGCCACATGTCATCATCCTACAGTGCCGACAATCGCCATCGCCACATGTTGCCACATGTCACTCCACGTGTCAGGCACGTCATCGTCCACATCAGCAGTTGACCGAGTCAACGTGCCACGTCACCGCTACGTCATCATCAGCTAATCATAGCGTGCCAGGTGTCGTAATCCTACGGTGCCGATAATCACTTTCGCCATGTGTCGCCACGTCAGTGCCACATCAGCACAATTATTGAGTCATTTATCGGAAATGCCACGTGGCAGATAAGAATCCGGAGCCGATCAATCAGCGCTTGACACGTCAGCGCGTCGCGACGCAAGAAGAAACTCCCTATAAATAGAACTCGAAATTTCAGTTTCAGATGTACCTTCATCTCTGAATTCTCTGATGTAAATAGAGAGTTTTCTACCTAGTTTCTTTTTAATTTCAGTTTTGTAATTAATTTTAATTACGTTCTGTAATAGTAATTTACTTTTGTAATAGTAATAGTAATTTACCTTTTTTAACTTTTACAGTTTTTATTCAACCATGAAGAGGTAACTTCCCCCTGCTAGGGTGAAAAGTAATTATTTTACTATTGCTATTAGATTAATCTCCCTTAATTATAATATATTCACTATTTAAAATTTGACTTAATAAGGATACTGCTATATTGGTCGGTTGGTAATTCATTTTAAACTGGTTTAAACCTGACTAAGCAAGGATACCGCCAGATTGGTCGGTTGGTAATTAAATTTTCTTACCGCCTATATGGCAGGTTTGTTTTGGTTCCGCCTTTATGGCTGGTTGGACTTAATTTGACTTAATCAGGTTACCGCCTATATGGCTGGTTGGCAAAATTATCACAAGTTAATATATTATATTAAGGGAGATATCTAAATGGTAAATAGTAAAAGTAGATCATTTTACCTTAGCATTTTATTTTATTGTAAATTTACTTTTTAGCATTTTCTTTACCGCATTTACTTTTCAGCATTTTTACTTTATGTCTTTTATTTTACTAGCCCTAGTTATGTGTCGTAACTAAGTTAGTTATCTAGGGTTGTGATGAATTCTAATATCACCGGTTTATAAAGGGTTATTTTGTAGTTTGAGTAATTTAAAGGTTTACTTATTAAGTCTTAAGCTTAATGCGTATTGTTAATTGATCTGGTAAATCTAAAATAAACTTGACAAATGAATTTTAGGTTTCAGCCTTAGACTTAATAGCCCACGATCTTCCTTGAGGATATATAACCCTTTAATAGATTTCCTTACAAGATAGACATATACATGTCGGGCGGGGTAGCCATAATTGGAACTTAATCTTAATAAATCCATGTAATTTGGTTGACATAGACATATAGTTCAATTGGGTTATACTGGGTATTTGGGTCTGACCATCGACAGAGGCTTTCGCATAATTTCGTGTTCCAGGTTAGTAAACCGATTTATTATACAGACATGAAATAACCACTTCATCTTTTAAAAGATACTAGAAAGATTCACAACCCTAGATTTCTTAAACCTACTTTCGTGTAATTTTATTTACTTGTTTTTAAATTTAAAATCATCACCATTTCAAATCAATCAATCAACCTGTTAGATACTAGTAATCATTTGACCTAATAAAATTAATAGATTAGGTATTAAGTTCTCGTGTGATCGATACTTTTTATACTACTTGAACGATACGTGCGCTTGCATTATACGCGTGTGATTACGCCGGTCAACAGTTAAAGTGGAAAATGGACGCTTTGACCATTTGACCTTCAGTTTTTGCAAATACAAGTGTCTAAAAGAAACGGAGCTTCATCAGACTTCATTAATCATTACAAAAAGCTAAAATAACACTTAAATGTTGAATTTTACTTCCGTCTGCCTCTCATGATCATTTAAGTTCGCCAAGGGAAACATCACGCTGCTTAGATACAGAGCTTGTACTTGTAGAAAAAGACTCGCCGCCGCCGGTGCCAGCAGGCCCTGCCGTTTGTAGCCTTTCTTCATCAATTGAAACATCTTTCTTGTACTTGTACCAATTGGCCCAAAATATATAGTTTACAAAATTAAGCACACTGACAATTGCCAAAAACCAGTAGAATAGCTCTACATGGTTCTTATTCATGTCAATCCCTTCAAGCCATCCTCTCTTGGATTTCGTATACTTAGCAGTCACTGAGTTTATTCCATCAACGAAAGCTGAGTTCAAGTAATAGCCAATTGACAAAGAGAGGAACGAAAACGAAGTTGAGAGAGATCTCATGCCAACAGGTGCCTCACTGTAAAAGAACTCCATCAACCCAACGAGAGTGAACATGTCTGCTATTCCAAAGACTGCATAATGAAAAGAAAGCCAAAAAACGCTTATCTGGTGATTGTGGTTGTTGTGAATTCATGCTTTCGCTTCACTTCTACCATTCCTGCTATAGACATTGAAATAGCAGAGAGGACAAGCCCAATCCCAACCCTTTGCAGATGAGTTATGCCATTTGGGTGGCCAGTGATTTTCCGCAACATGGGAACAAATGCAATTTCGTAAACGGGTAAAAGATGGACATGCACACAAAAGGAATCACAGGAATTGAGGCTGATGGGATATGAAAGCCTCCTAGATTTGTATCCATAATGGTTCCTTGCTGGACAGAAACCGTTTGCAACTGTGCTAAACAAGTGTTCATAAGGGCAGTACTCAGTAGGATGGGCATCATCCTTGTCAGGATTTTCACTTCTTCCACTTGTGTCACTGTACAAACTCTCCATCTTCCTGGCATCGCATCCTTCGGGAGAATTGCTGCTTTGTCTAGGAATCTGTAAATTTATTTATTGATTAGTAAGCATCAAAGACCTTTTTCTTCAAGAATATGTGTGTTGTGTTTGAATAACAAGGTCAAATTGAATGCTTGGGAGAAACTTGCCTGAATTGGTTGCTATGGGGGATCAGCTCCCCACTAGAAATCGTTTCATCATCACGTATTTCGTATAATTCATCCGACTTCTGTGGCAATTTGGTCCTCCAGTTCTTTATACTCACTACTAAAACCTGCAGAACTCTCAACAGTGGACTATCTCCTGGCACTCGAACTTGATAAAATATCTTTCCTAATGCAATAAAGATAAGGCCAACAAAAGAGCAACACATAGAAATGATAAAACCTAAATCCCATTGGACTTTTGTGCTTACATACACTACAAATGTGACCCCAATAGAAGCCCCTATTGTTATACTTAACAATAACCAATTGAAGAAGCTGGCTATATAATTGCGTTCGTTTGGATCCTTGTAGTTAAACTGATCCGCGCCTAAAGCTGGAACTGATCCTCTGATTCCACCCCCTCCAAGTGCCAACAAGAACATTGCAGCATAAAACAAGAGAGCTTTAGTTCCGTGAACACAGCTTTTCTCCCCACAAGGCTCAGGTTGAAGTTTAGTAAAATGGGATTGAATAATCATCAACAAGTATCCCTGATCAATATTATCAAGGTCCAAATTAATATTTATGTAATCTTCATTTGCAAAAGTGTTTTAATATTATTTAATGTTTTGTTATTGATATTAGATACGAAATTAATTATATTACCAGCAACTCGATCACACCGAAGAGTAGGCAGGTATTAAGGCGATTCATATAAGTATCAGAAATGAACCCTCCAACGAGTGTCAGCAGGAACGTGGTACCCAAGAAATTTGTTGTAGTTGTTGCTGAACCAGAGAGATCAAAGTGCATGACGTTGAAGAAATATAAGACCAGGCTCATCATGTTGGCCACAAAGCCTATGTAATCCAGCCCCATCATTGCTGTAAATATAGGACACACATTAAAATCATTAGCTTCCTGCGCTCCATGTATTCAACATGCTAACTACCAACAATATATATGAAAAATAACAAACTGTAAATCATTTACCAAATATGAAAAAGGTGGCCTTAAATCCTCCTTTCCTGGTATTCTTCGTATGTTGGTACATTAAATCTCTTGCACCAACTTTGACGTTTAACTCCTGTAAATTAGACTATCAGAAATTGACTCAACATTTAATACACAACCATTATAACATCACATATATGCATGCAGATGCCAAGAAATTTCGTAAAGAAAGATTTGGAGCATGCATTTTTGTCCAAGAGATGACGAATTACCATGGCTGGACCAATTTTTAACACTACGGGTTGCAGCAAGGGAGAGAGAAGGAAAGAGATGATCATATAGATTATGGAGAATGTTGCGAGTATCATATATATATATATATGGATATGGATCATGTACCCTTAAAAATACATTTATTTTTACATAACTATGTTCTGTTCAAGATTTTTTTAATATTTTCTTTATCTTCCTGTGGCCCCATCTCTTCAATCTTTCTCACATAGACGCACACATATACGAACACTTTCCAATGAAGGATCCCTTATTTTATTAAGTAAATGACCAAACAAAGACAAAATCTGTAATATTATTTTTTTTTTTTTTTTTTTTTTTGTGTGTTTTAATGTATGGCAAACTGTGAGGATGTCCACACATATTGCATCGAAGGATTGATCATGTTTTTCACACGTTACGTAATCGATCACACGAGGACTTAATCATATGTTATTAATTGTTGAAACTAATTATCTACGAGTATTTAATTGAAGTCAGAATATGATTGTTGATTGGAGTTTGATTATAACTACAATAAGTAAATAAAATTATGATAGATTCCAAAATTATTCAATGAAGAGAAAATATTCAGGGTTATGAATCCACATAATATTATTATGAAGATGAATCGATTCTCCTATACTTGTGCAATACACTGGCTTATTAACCTGGAACACTAAAATATCCACTAGCCTCTTCCGATGGTCAAATGCAAATATTCAAAATAACTTAATTAACTATATTTATATGTTAACTAAGAAACTCTAAATTCATTAAGGTCAAGTTCCAATTATGACTACACCCGCCCGATAAGTATATATCTATCCTGGAGGGAAATGCCTAAAATGAGATCGTGTGCTATTGAATATAAGGCTAAACCTAAAATCCATTTGTCAAGTTCATCTAAGTTTACCACATATTGGTCATCAAGCAATAAGAAGCATTAAGATCTAGATTCAATAAACAAGCCAAATCATTACGCAAAATATAAGAAAATACAATTTATAAACTCATGAATATTGGGTTTCATCACAACCCTGGATTAAGATTTTAGTTATAAAACATAGCAGAGATTACTAAATGAATAATCACAGTTAAACACAACATCATAAAAGAGAAAGAAAGAATAAACTTTATAGAAGACGGTAGCCTTCCTCTTCCTCTTCCTCGATGTTGTTTCCCGATGCTATGCTTTGATTGATGTGCCTTGCTTTCTCTCAAAGATCGCCTTGGAAGCTCTGAAAGTAGTATTTGAGAATCTCTCCCAACTTATATCTAAGGCTTGGAGCAAGCTCTCTTAAATAGAGGGCTATGGTTCCTTCTTCAGTACATTTTGTGGACAGCCTGGAACACGTGGGCGCGTCGCGATACTCAAGTCTCAGTGTCGCGACTCGCAGAGTCTGTTGTTGAAGGTCGCGACGCTCAGGAGTCAAAGTCGCGAGTCGATGAGTCTCGCGTCGCGACGTGCTGAGTTTAGCGTCACGACGCGCATTGTGTTACCAATTCAGCACATATTGCCTCAATTGCGTCGAGACGCGCAAGTCTGAAGTCCCGACGTGCTTTGTATTTCCAGTTTTGCCCCTTTTTGTTCCATAATTTACCGTTTTCGTCCCAAATTGATTCCATTAAGCCCCGATATTATTTTTATCCGTAAAATAACCGAAAACACATCAAAGCGCTCATAAGACTCGAGATAACTTACAAAATATCAAGTTAGAGGGGTGGTAAATACTAACATATTTACCACTTATGAGGGATCCCTTATAAAGAGAAACAATAGGATAGAAAAATACATATTTCTATATGTTAAAAGATAATAACACACACACGTAAATTTTCTATAAGAAAAAATATTGCTACTTTGTCGTACATCCACAATAAAAATTTGACATAAGTATTAATATCTATTGTTAAATATTTTCAATTAATTATGTCGTATTTTTTCTGATTAGTATTAAATGACTTACATATTACGAAAAGTGTCGCAAGATATATAGTAAAAGCTTATTTTAAAAATTTATTTCAAAATTAGATGAGAAGTGATATAATTAACAAAAAATAAATAACCGCAGAGATTAAAACTTAAATTTTTAAAATTAAAATAAAAATAAAAATTTATATATATTTCTAAAATTGAAATGACTAAAAATCATTATGATAATTTATAGAATAGTTAGGTGTGATTATCCCATATAATTAGTTTACAAAGTCAATTAATAGTTGATTTAAGCGTGCTTAAAATTATGTAACTGTCAGGATTAAAATTATATATAAAACATCTTATCATAATAATAAATTTTAAAGCGCTAGTAAACTACGGAGCCTTAACATAAGATACGTTGCCTCCCCATTCAAAAACGAAGAGCGTGCATATGCACCGTCACTGATACCAAACAAGCGCAAGCCAACAGAGCAGATAACAGTCCATCAAATTAGTAATTAGTCAACATGAAACGATAATATGTTATTGTTTCCCATATTAATCAATTAATATATACAGCCGTCTTCTCGAAACGATACTGGAGAGGCGGCATTAGTTTCTTCTCAATATGAAGGACAGATACATAATATGCCGCCATTTTATATAATTTATATATAGTGAATTTGTCATTCAAAATAATTAAACATTTTTTTTATAACCTCCTTTGATTTCTTCTGTATAAAACGAATGCGAGGGTAATTGATATTTGACAATTTGCTTCTCATAATATTCTGGCTGCCAATCAACATCTGAGGGTCAGAATCTTAACGTGTTCCTTGTGCTTGGAGAATGTTGTTTTCATAAACAAATATAATGTGTCCGACTCCAACATTAATTTCATTCACATCACATATGTCATTGAGATAAAATTTTATGAATATATATTTTTGTTTTTGGATCTTGTCGACCCCAACATTATGTCAAAAATGAGATTTATTGACACTAGGATAGTGCAATCTCGCATAAAAAATTAAAGAGAGTTCTCTAACCTTTATAAGTGGCCTTGGTATAGTTGACACATGCGATTAGTGATGATACTTACTTAATATACATTTTTCAATTGTATTTATAATTGATTTCCTTCCTAAAATATTTTTTTGAATGTGTTAAGTGCACTAATATTCATTGTTTTATTATTTAGGATGCATTATATGAAGAATTGAGCAAAAATGTGTGAAAACACCGAATTTCTCGATTTACACCAGTGACTTTCTAATTTGTGCAGTTTTTAGTATTTTATCTATAATGTTTCCATACGATATCCAAATGAGGTGATTCAGGTTACTTTGGAAAGAAAAACTCAATTATCTATAACTTTGTAGTTTATGTTGAAGACTGAATCAAAAAGCTTCATGGCTAAAAGCGAGCTTGAATCTGCACTATCATCTTGCGTTGCGTCGCCCAGACAGTTGTGTCGTGATGCAAATATAAAAGACTCCAAAAATTGAATATGAAAATTGGTTGTTATGATATCTATATAAGGGGAAGGTCTAGGGTTACTTGACATACAATTTTGGAGATCAAAATAAGCCTCTTTTGAGGACAAAACACTCTCCAAATACAGCCACCATTCAAGAACAACTAAGAACAAGAAGATCAAGCAATAATCAAGATGAGACGATTGAAAATTTGAGAGATTGAAGATTGATAACCTTCATGATTTGTCTTTCTTATCCATTTTTTCTTATTTTCTTGCCTATGTTTAATATATTGAATATGATAATTTTGTTATTCTTCTTCATAAACTAAATATTGTTCTAAGATTGCAATGGAACCCGATATGAACTTTTATTAATTGAATCTTTTATGATTGATTTGTGACATTCTATATGAATTATTTATCATTCTCTATGCTTAATGTGTTATATTACTTGATCACCAATAGGATAGTTGTGGTAAACCCTAAGGAACTTGGAAAATTAATTCTGATTTAGCCTTGAGAATTGATAGCATGTGATCGTATTTTTAAAATCAATTTTCATGCTAAATAAGAATATAACTGCTAGGCATGCATAGCCATACTTAGAACTTAAACATAATGGTTTGACTTAGATTAATTATTATAGGAATATAGGTAATTGAACTAAGTTAGACATTTCTATTTGACAATTGGAATAAGCTTGTAGATAACTTCATGTTCTAGGTTAATAATTCATTATAGTGATTAATTATAAATATATGAGATTAATTTAAGGGACTATTGTGGGGAAGTTGTGATCATAAGTTCTTCTTATTTTGATATTTTCTCGTGCTTATTGTTTGGTTTCCTTTTATTTTATTTTCCATAGTTAATAGTTTTCTCTTCATAAACACTAGTTTTGTAACATCCCAGATTTTCGGGACTGTTTTAGGAGATTCCCAGACTGTCGATATAGTCCTGGAATAGAGTGATAATGAAGAATAAGTGTTTAAGTGATGGAATAAGGATCAGAATATTATGAAATGAATATTCGTCGCGTTGGAAAACGTGTGGGACCAATAATCAGTTACGTGATTTTTACTATATGCGTATAGATTACAGTTTTGGCCACAGAATTTGCTAACGAACTCCGATTGAGTTGGTTCTTGGACCATCAGACTCGTTTTTCCGAGACGAACAACTTTCGTGTTGAACATATTTTGAGAATCGCATCAGAAGGGCTTCAAAGTGAGGATTTCCGATTTTACCCTTATAAGTAAGGGCATTTTGGTAATTTCTGGTAGTAGATATTTTTATTATTATTATTTATTATTATTTCAGCATATACAGAACAATTTAAAAAAAAAAAAAAGATAACAGAGAGCAGAAAACGTGAAGAGAGAGAAAATGAGAGAGGGAGTGGCGCCGGTGGTCTCCGGCCGGCCTCACGACGGCGGACCACCACAGGCACCTTCGTCCGGCCAAGGGGAGTAGACCGGTGGCAGGCGCAGTCGCAGGGGACGCCGGAAACGGCGCAGGAGAGGGAAATAAGTCGCGGCAATGAAGTTCCCGATCCCGGCTCGTCGCTTCGAACCACGAGCTGTGCCACCTACCAAATTGAAGCCCTCAGAGAGTACTACGAGTATGCGGAATCGATTTCGCCGAACAGCGACCGGTTGCACGCGAAGCGAGGAGAGAAGCGTCGGTGAACAGTAAACCCACGGTGAACAGTAGCTCCGATCAGAATTTCGATCGCACCAGCGCGTTCGTATGGCCGTAGGGAGTCTGAATATGACCTCGAAATTTCGGTACGACTCTCCGTTAGAATTTTGTTATTTTAAAGTTTATAGTTTTATATTCGGATGTTTCCAGTAGTTCCGTAGTGTAACGAATTAGCATGAGATGAATTGGGTATGTTTTAATATGTTAAATCGATAAATGTGGTAGAATCTGGGGAGAAACAGATTAGATTTGATCGATCCGGTAGAATTAGCGAGTTTCCGGTAAAACGGAATTTCTCGCGCGATTGAGCGTAGATGACCGTAACCATGGTTAAGATGTAAATATGATATTGCGAGGGTAATTAAGTCTTTCTGGATAGGTTCAGAGGATTCGAGACTCTTCCGTAGCGTTTGCGGAAACTTTTCCGCAAGTTTTGCCGCAAACACGTAAAATGAGAATCTGAGCCATTTAGCTAGTCTAGAACAGTATATGAGCACATAGTAAATTTTCTTTTATCTCTATAGGTGATCGTGATACCGTAAGCAGGGACGGTCCTGCTGCCTAGTTCCTTTCTCAGTAGTCAGCTCACCAGGTGCGTGGATAAGCCTGTAACATTGATGTTTTCAAAAGTATATAGTATGTATGTTTTCTTTAAATGAATTTTAAGATAATGCATTAAATGAGTTTGTTTTCAGAAAGTTTATATATTTTGCTATAAGGTATGGATCGAATATTGATTATGTTGAAATCATGTGTTTGTGATATATGAGAAACTTGCATGATTTGAGATATATGAGCATGGATTTTGGAAATGATTTTTATGTTAGGATGCACCCCGTGTACTTATATGTGCCAGATTATTGCCATGAGATAAGGTCTCATGTTGCCAGTTATTGCCGTGAGATAAGGTCTCACGTTGCCAGTTTGCTCCGGATGCCAGTTTTGCCGTGGGGAAGCCCCATGTTGCCAGCTTTGCCGTATTTGTCATGAGGTTGTGCATATAGATGAATAAACAGATTTATCTTTATCAAAGTATTTTTGAGCAGTATGAGTTTTATGAGAAATGAGATTTATGATTTGAGTTTTATGAGAAATGAGATTTATGATTTGAGTTTTATGAGAAATGAGATTTATGATTTGAGTTTTATGAGAAATGAGTTTATGAGAAATGAGATTTACGATTTCAAGTAAATGTTTGAGATATCGATTTACAGCTTATGTATTTATTTATATTATGAAAGACTTGTTCGATCCACTTTGTTACTTGATTATCCACGGCACTAAGCTGTGATCCATTGCACTAAGCGTGAGCTTACCCCTTTCCTTAACATTTCAGGTTTAGCAGATTAGTAGATCATTTCCATCTGCTGTTTCGTCATCATTTCCTGCCAGTAGAGAAAAGGTTGTGCCAACAGTAGAGTGTCTTTATTATGTTTTGAGATTGCATTTCTAGATATGTATTTCTTGGGAGAATTTGTTATGTGGTTATAGGCATTGAGCCTTTAATTGATTCTGAGGTTATTGTGTTTCCTTTATGGATATTATGTTGAGTTGGATCATGGAGATCATAGTTTTATGATGATATGATATTTTCAGTTTAGATTTTTCCTTGTATTTGGAGGATTAGTCCATATTACAGGGGAAACTCTGCCAGTTTCAGTTCTCCGTCTCACCCCTACCCTACCTAAGGGGACGGGTGTGACATTTAATGGTATCAGAGCCCAGGGTTCATAGATTCTGTAGACACTTCATTTTCTTGATTAGTTATTCTATGTCTTCTAGCGGTTGACATCTTTCATGAGTTTTCAGATGCCTCCGCGTCTCAGAGTTTAAGGTTCAGGTCGAGTTCGTACTTGTAAGATAGCAATGTTGGCAAACCTTCTAGGGCACCTCCAGTTGATGAGGAGGTTAATTCTTATGTTGGGGAAACCTTTGAAGGGAACCCTAATTCTGTTGTAGGAGATTCGCTAGTCTCGATTTTCGGAGATAGTACTCCAGTTCATCATCCTCCTACCAGCAGATGTTTTCCCGTGGTGCTTACCCTTATTCGTATTTCTACCCAGAGTGAAAGAAAGAGGAGCTGTTGAGTTTGATGGGAAGAAGGATCTCATTGTAGCTGGGAATTTCTTGGATAGAGTTGAGAAGACTTTGTTGACACTTATGTATGAGTAAGCAAATGCTTTAATACCAAGCAAAGCAACAAATATAAGATTTATGATTACATTATGGAATATAACAACTGGGTTGTGTTGCAAGGACAGGATCATCTTCGAATTGATAATCTTCCCATTGACGTTTCGCGCGTATAGACATTGGAATGAGGCCGTCGATGATTTGAATTTCGAGACTGTCAGGAAACTTGATTTTGTTGTAGCCTTGAACGATGCTTCTATATGATTCTTCGATAGTAGTGAAGATTTGCCAATCTCTATCATTAGTATTGCTTTCTAGACTTCGACGGACTGAGTCTGCGGAAAGAGCTCTAAGATCACATGAATGATGGGAAGTAATCTCTTCTGGGAAAATATCATCGTATCCATAGTAAGCTCTAAGTTTCGGTCTAGATGGCCAACAAGTGAGTCTCCAATTAGTGAGTTGACGTGATGGTATGATTCTTATAAGATGAATTGGGTGGTAGACGAGCGAATAGTCATTCGACCATTCTGGAGTAATGGTTTCGATCCAGACAGTAATACTTTTGTGGCGTTTATACCATCGATACAAAATATTACTGATGAATGGAGGAAGCTCACCAAGGCTATCTTCTGAGATACCAGGATAGTTGGGATGGATTGGACTTGGTCCAAGAATAAATCCATTTAGGAAACCGAGTTCAAACAAGGTGCCGAGACTCCACTGGCAATGATTGAAGAAATCGTGACTGTTGATGAAAACTGTGGAGTGGAATCTGTGATATCCACAGTGAACAATCGCTGAATTATTTTTGTATTGGATTAAACCATCTGTTTTTTCCGTCCCAAATGGTTCTAAGAATGAAACACCATCTCAAGAAGTTTGTAGGAACTCTTGCCACTATATCCATTGCAATCTCTTTAGGCAAAAGAGCGGATGGAGCTTCATTGAGACAATCGTAGATATCTCTCCAAAGGTCTCGGACATATTTGGAGTCTATAACTGCTCGATCAATGACCGGCCATTTACAAAGCTTTTGGTATATCACCTTAGCTCTGACAGATCTTGAATAGGGGTTAGGATTGGCAGATGAGGATGCCATTGAAGAAGTTTTTGAGTAATTCCTTAAGAACTCGTGCATCTCTTTATAGAGAGAGAGATACCAATAATTCTTCATGACAAGATACTTTCACAGTATCTATGCATAATTGGAAGAGATAATAATTGTCGAGCTGATTATATGTAAAGCAGATATTTGAGGGACCTGCAAATCCTCTTTTCAATAATGGGAAACTTAAGAAAGTGATTTTTCGTAAATTTCTAAAAACTCTTTACAGCTGTTGTCTATGCAGGACCCTTGGTGGAGCCTTTTCTTTAAAAGATGGGATAGTTGGTTTGTAAGTTGTGACATTCGACCAAGTTCGAATCAGCACTTATAGGGATGAAGAAATTTCGAGGACGAAATTTTTATAAGGAGGGGTGAATGTAACATCCCAGATTTTCGGGACTGTTTTAGGAGATTCCCAGACTGTCGATATAGTCCTGGAATAGAGTGATAATGAAGAATAAGTGTTTAAGTGATGGAATAAGGATCAGAATATTATGAAATGAATATTCGTCGCGTTGGAAAACGTGTGGGACCAATAATCAGTTACGTGATTTTTACTATATGCGTATAGATTACAGTTTTGGCCACAGAATTTGCTAACGAACTCCGATTGAGTTGGTTCTTGGACCATCAGACTCGTTTTTCCGAGACGAACAACTTTCGTGTTGAACATATTTTGAGAATCGCATCAGAAGGGCTTCAAAGTGAGGATTTCCGATTTTACCCTTATAAGTAAGGGCATTTTGGTAATTTCTGGTAGTAGATATTTTTTTATTATATTATTATTATTTCAGCATATACAGAACAATTTAAAAAAAAAAAAAAGATAACAGAGAGCAGAAAACGTGAAGAGAGAGAAAATGAGAGAGGGAGTGGCGCCGGTGGTCTCCGGCCGGCCTCACGACGGCGGACCACCACAGGCACCTTCGTCCGGCCAAGGGGAGTAGACCGGTGGCAGGCGCAGTCGCAGGGGACGCCGGAAACGGCGCAGGAGAGGGAAATAAGTCGCGGCAATGAAGTTCCCGATCCCGGCTCGTCGCTTCGAACCACGAGCTGTGCCACCTACCAAATTGAAGCCCTCAGAGAGTACTACGAGTAGTATGGAGGATCGATTTTCGCCGAACAGCGACCGGTTGCACGCGAAGCGAGGAGAGAAGCGTCGGTGAACAGTAAACCCACGGTGAACAGTAGCTCCGATCAGAATTTCGATCGCACCAGCGCGTTCGTATGGCCGTAGGGAGTCTGAATATGACCTCGAAATTTCGGTACGACTCTCCGTTAGAATTTTGTTATTTTAAAGTTTATAGTTTTATATTCGGATGTTTCCAGTAGTTCCGTAGTGTAACGAATTAGCATGAGATGAATTGGGTATGTTTTAATATGTTAAATCGATAAATGTGGTAGAATCTGGGGAGAAACAGATTAGATTTGATCGATCCGGTAGAATTAGCGAGTTTCCGGTAAAACGGAATTTCTCGCGCGATTGAGCGTAGATGACCGTAACCATGGTTAAGATGTAAATATGATATTGCGAGGGTAATTAAGTCTTTCTGGATAGGTTCAGAGGATTCGAGACTCTTCCGTAGCGTTTGCGGAAACTTTTCCGCAAGTTTTGCCGCAAACACGTAAAATGAGAATCTGAGCCATTTAGCTAGTCTAGAACAGTATATGAGCACATAGTAAATTTTCTTTTATCTCTATAGGTGATCGTGATACCGTAAGCAGGGACGGTCCTGCTGCCTAGTTCCTTTCTCAGTAGTCAGCTCACCAGGTGCGTGGATAAGCCTGTAACATTGATGTTTTCAAAAGTATATAGTATGTATGTTTTCTTTAAATGAATTTTAAGATAATGCATTAAATGAGTTTGTTTTCAGAAAGTTTATATATTTTGCTATAAGGTATGGATCGAATATTGATTATGTTGAAATCATGTGTTTGTGATATATGAGAAACTTGCATGATTTGAGATATATGAGCATGGATTTTGGAAATGATTTTTATGTTAGGATGCACCCCGTGTACTTATATGTGCCAGATTATTGCCATGAGATAAGGTCTCATGTTGCCAGTTATTGCCGTGAGATAAGGTCTCACGTTGCCAGTTTGCTCCGGATGCCAGTTTTGCCGGGGGGAAGCCCCATGTTGCCAGCTTTGCCGTATTTGTCATGAGGTTGTGCATATAGATGAATAAACAGATTTATCTTTATCAAAGTATTTTTGAGCAGTATGAGTTTTATGAGAAATGAGATTTATGATTTGAGTTTTATGAGAAATGAGATTATGATTTGAGTTTTATGAGAAATGAGATTTATGATTTGAGTTTTATGAGAAATGAGTTTATGAGAAATGAGATTTACGATTTCAAGTAAATGTTTGAGATATCGATTTACAGCTTATGTATTTATTTATATTATGAAAGACTTGTTCGATCCACTTTGTTACTTGATTATCCACGGCACTAAGCTGTGATCCATTGCACTAAGCGTGAGCTTACCCCTTTCCTTAACATTTCAGGTTTAGCAGATTAGTAGATCATTTCCATCTGCTGTTTCGTCATCATTCCTGCCAGTAGAGAAAAGGTTGTGCCAACAGTAGAGTGTCTTATTATGTTTTGAGATTGCATTTCTAGATATGTATTTCTTGGGAGAATTTGTTATGTGGTTATAGGCATTGAGCCTTTAATTGATTCTGAGGTTATTGTGTTTCCTTTATGGATATTATGTGAGTTGGATCATGGAGATCATAGTTTTATGATGATATGATATTTTCAGTTTAGATTTTTCCTTGTATTTGGAGGATTAGTCCATATTACAGGGGAAACTCTGCCAGTTTCAGTTCTCCGTCTCACCCCTACCCTACCTAAGGGGACGGGTGTGACAAGTTTAAATAAGGTTATTGTTGATAAAAGTATTAGTATTATACAATAATAATAATTCATCATCGGATCGATATTTGTATACTTCTTGTGCGATATGTGTGCTTGCGTGTTATATAAAATCACGATCAATCGATTGGACCCTAAATTAGGATTTTAAATCTCAATAAATTTCTATTTTAAATGTATAAAATGAATTTTAGGTTTCATAGTTCGAGGACTAAAGTTTAGGGGTCAAGGTTCAGGGTTCATGTTTTAGGGTTTCAGAGTCAGGGTTCTTGGTTTAGTTGTTAGGGTTCAAGGTTCATAGTTTATGGGTCAAGGTTCATGGATCATGATTCAATGTTAGGGTTTGAGTTTAGATTTATAAGGTTAGAGATTAGGTTAAATGTCTTGGGTTAGGGTTAGAGGTCTAGGGGTTAGGAATAGAAGTATATGGTTTAGGACCTAGGTTTGTGGGGTTAGAGTATAAGGTAATAGGTATAGGACATCCGAGGATTTTACCCGCTCCTCTTAAACCCGAAAAGGGTGGTTTGGTGGCGAGGTTTCAAAGATTTCAAAAAAAAAGTAATAGGTATAGAGTTAGTGGTCCATGGTCTATGAGTTAAGATCTATGGGTTAAAGTCTAGGTTTAAAGGTTAGATTTTAAGTGTGTAAGATTTATAAGTTAGGGGTTAAGGTTTAGTGTAGGTCTATAATTTAGGGTAAAGATCTAGGGTATATGATACATGGTCTGAGGTTGTTGGTTTGAGTCAGAGGTTAAGGTTAGTGTTAGAGGTCTGGGATCTAGATTATGGTTAGGAATGTAGGGTTTAAGGGTTATGTGAAAGATTTAGGGTCAATAGTTCTAAGGTCTAGGGCTTAAAGGTTAGAGATATTGGTAAGGGTTAAGGTTTATAAGATATAAGGGTTTAGGGGTTATGATCTAGGGTCTAGGGTTAGGGGAGGGTTCATGTTTGTGGTCTAGGGTAGGGTTAATGAGATCTAGGGGTTAGGGAATGGGGCTTAAGGGTGTAAGGACTCAGAGTTAGAGTCTAGTGTTAGAGTTTCAAGTTTAAGATTTGTATGATGTTTAACTTAAAGGATGTTTAGAGTTGAGAGTTTAAGATTTTTAAGGTTTTTAGTATTTATTGTTATAATTAGAGGTGTATAGTTTAGGGGTTGAGGTTAGAAGTCTAGGGTCAATGGTACAAGGGTTAGAGTTATGGTTCTAGTGTATATAGTTTATGGTATATAGGTTAGGGTGTAGAGTCTAGAGGTTAAGGTATATGAGGTCAGGGGTTAGAGTTTATGGGTGTATGGTCTATGGGAGGGTGCATGGTTTAAGGTATATGATTTAGGGTAATGTCTATGTGTTAGGAATATGTCATATATGTAGGAAACACATTTCCTAGCGAGTAACGGAAAAGCCTTTGGCTCCAGGATTAACCTTGAAAAATTTCTTGCCTTCTCCCTTTGTTGAAACCGAATTCCACCAACTCTTGGTGATTGGATTTTCTCCTCGATGTGGATGTGTTTCCTTAGAGATCCGATGCTTGGATCCACCATTCGATCTTCGAAACTATGTCTCAAAACCAACAAAATGAAGTGTGGGCTTCACTCACAAAGATTGTTTTATAAACTCTTTAGAGTAGTATGTTGTCACAAATTATTTCTTTTAATTCTTTCAACACTTGATAGAATTAAGAAGAGTAAATAAAAAAGATGAAGATCTAACTCACTCTTATTTTCTCTATTCTTAACATTTGAGAAAATATTCTTTTCTCTAAACTCTTAAAGAAACTTTTCTGGATTTCTTTTTCTCTCTAACTCTCTCACAACTCTTGAATGAATGGTAGACAACTTTCCCCCAACACTTGAGTGGAAATGGTAGAGATTATATTCCTTTCCAAAGGCAACAAAACCTTATCAATAATCTACACATGCCATTTTATTGTAATGGCAAACAAAATTAAGTGAAATTTCAAGCAAATACATGTGAAGTAGACAAAGGTTAGGTAATTAGGTCATACCAAATTAGACATAAAATGTTGGAGAGTATGGAAAGCCATATGGACTTTCTCCAAGATAATGCATAAACCATTATCTTTATAATGATATAATTATCATAGTTATGATGTAATAATTATCTTACAATTATTACTTGATTATCTCATAATCAAGTATTATCAAAATGATGTAATAATTATCTCATAATTATAATTTGATTCTCTCATAATCAAAAAATTATAGAAAATATTATATTAAACTAATTTAATATAGTTTTCATTTATGAAAAATATATATTATTAATCTCATTAATAATATATAAATATTATGTGAGCATATAATTAGACAATCCAATTACATTAGGTTTGTTACAATTAATCAAACAAGCATATGGACCAAATAGACCTACAGTTCCGAGCTCCAGTAATCTCGGTATATTAATTAAACTCTTTAATTAAATATTCTGAATTATTAACTTTTGCGTTATTCCACTAAAACTTGAAATTGTACTCTAGTTATCGTAGATGGAAAATATAAGCTGAACAACTTCGGTGTCCATCGATATAGTCATTACATACAAATTGGCCGTTCATGAGTATCTCATAATTAGAGCCGGGTCATAAGTCTGTTATACTCCTTTAATTATTTTATACCTTAAGTACCATTGATTATCTAATGAATAATTTTTTCATAACTATTATGAATATAAATCTTTCTATTCGCAACCAAAATACTTGAGCGCTCTAATCATTCAAGTACCGAATCAACCCTTAAGAAAGATACTGTAGGCACTGAATTTTTGCATATAAGTCCCTATGATGAGTCTCATTTGGAGACACTACCTTTTAAGTCACGAAAGTCGCGGGAAACAGACGTCGGAAGGGGAAATTCAGAATAAGTATGTCATCAGATTCATTTCATAAGTTCATTATTTTCGTTCGTGCTGCGTTTATTACCACATTCGAATGTCAAGCAGATTGCGGGAGTTCATGTAGCGTTCAAATCGACGTTCGAACAGTGTCGGTATTTCTGGTTTTGCTGCTAGCCTCACACCCAAGCCAATTAGCCCACCAAAGCCCATTAAAACACATCCAAATTAAATAAATGCATATTTAACAGATGGTGAAATTAAAGCAAATCTAAAAATCACATACCAAATATAAAATAATCACCTACTAAAATAACAAATCCACTTACCTAAACAAAATAAATCACATCCCAATCTAGCCAAATCTTGTCTCCAATCAATCTTTTATTTTCCTTGTATAACACGAAAAAATATCTCACCTTTATTACATGATCTCTCATTCCTTCTCCAACAAGATTTAACCCTAGCATTTTCCTATAAAAAGAAGCCACCACCACACATCCAAGGGGCTAGCACATTCATACAAACCTCAAAAATTCTGCAAGGCATTAACACCCTAGCTCACTCACAAAAGAAATCCCCATAAACCACGGAAAATAATAACCCCATACAGCCCTTAACACCACCAAAACAGCAGCCCTTAACATCACCAAAACAACAACCCTTAACATCACCAAAACAGCAGCCCAAATACCCCAAAACAGTGGCCTAAAACACCAAAAACAGTGACCGAAATACAACAGCAAAACAACAGCAAAACAGCAGCGAAACGGAGGGAAAACAGCAGCATGAACAGCGAAGCAGGAAAGGGAAATGTTGAACCAGTGAAGCGGAGGAGTTGCGGAGCATCCACCCTTCTGACCACCGTGTACGGTACTTCCGAAAGTCGACATAAAAGGTTAGACCTGATGGCACTTATTGTATTCATTTTTTATTCATCTTTTAATTGTTTTAGTTATTTATTTCGTATGAGAGTCGTTCATGGATGCATGTTGTGGTTTTGAATAAAATGGAAAATGTGTCGCCTCTTGTGGTATATAGGATGGAAACCCAGACATAAATTCTGTAGCCGAATCTGAATGGATGGTAATGCGGTCTGTACTTGGGATACAAATCCACTTACCACTTGAGCAAACGACGCATATTTTGTTTTATGTTGTTTTGATTCGTTTATTATCCGCTATTTAAATTCTGCATGTTATTTGTTTGGGTAATGATGAGGTAAAGTGCATGGGCTTAGTAAGTGCGATTAAAGGTCCTCTATTTCGAGGGGTTAAAATCCTTTACCACGATATTTTGCCGCGCCGGACGATGTATATTCGGTTGAATGTGAGATGTGTTCAATATGGTATACGAAGTCCGATATTATTGTTTCTTTTTATCTCTTATATGCATTGTGTTATTAGCGTATGGACTTAGTAACTGCGATTAAGGTTCTCTATTTCGAGGGGTTAAAATCCTTTACCACGATGCTTTGTCGCGCCGGATGATGTATATTCAGTTGAATGTGAGATGTGTTCAATCGGGTATATGAAGTCCGATATTGTTGTCTTTATTTCTTATATGAATTGTGTTATTAGCGCATGGGCTTAGTATGTCGGATTAAAGGTCCTCTATTTCGAGGGGTTAAAATCCTTTACCACGATGCTTTGCTGCGCCGGGCGAGGTACACATGATTGGATGGGAATGAGTTAAATCGGACACGTGAGGTCCTACATTGTATATTTGTTTTTCTATGTATGTGTTGCATGCATCAGGTCTGGTTCCGTTCGAACGCGTTCTCGAACGCTATACGAACGCGAACCTTCTGTTTACCGTTTGAATGCATTTTCGGACGCTACTCGAACGCGCAGGCATTTTCTTAGTTTTATCATGCATCAGGTCTGGTCCCGTTCGAACGCGTACTCAAACGCCACACGAACGCGAACCTTCTGTTTACCGTTTGAATGCATTTTACAAACGCTACACGAACGCGCACGTATTTTCTTTTTTTTATCATGTATCAGGTCTGGTCCCGTTCGAACGCGTTCTCAAATGCTACACGAACGCGAACCTTCTGTTTACCTTTCGAACGCATTTACGAACGCTACACGAACGCACACACACTGAACTGAGTCATTTTCATCATATTTTATGCATAATTGCCCCTATTAGTTATCCCTTGTATTACGAACGTGATTACTTCTCTTCATTACGCATTATTGTGCAATTGCCATTTATCTGTATTCCCCACATGTATGAGTATAACGTGCTTATGACATTGTATGCTGATGAGTGGTATTTCTATCACTATTTCCCACTCATTTAACCTAATATTTTGTATAGTTTCTTGAGTTTTGTGAATATTTTGATGTGTTTTGTGTTATTTTGTAGATAAATAAGTTTCAGGACATTCTAGAGGTGATTTGGGCCAAAACAGTGAAAATTGGACAAAAAGGACATTTTTGTAAATTCCAGCGTCGCGACGCCAATACCTTCCGCGTCGCGACACCTAAAATGCACCGAACAGTGCTAACGAGCGCTGGGTCCACAAATCAGAATCTGAGAAAAGTTTGACTTTGCTAACATGCGCCTTGCCACGTGTCACCATCACAGCCGATATGCTAACAAGTGCCTTGCCACGTGTCAGCATCCTACGGTGCCGACAGTCATCATCGCCACGTGTGCCACCTGTCACTCCAGGTCATCTCCATGTCATCAGCCACGTCAGCAAGTCAACAAGTCAACACCGCCACGTCATCGCCACGTCATCATCAGCCAATCAGGAAGTGCCACGTGTCGCAATTCTACGGTGCCGACAGTCTCTTTCCCACGTGTCACCACATCATCGCCACGTCATCATCAATAATTGAGTATCTAATCCTTATCTGACACGTGGCGGATAAGAATCTCATCGACCAATCAGAAGCTGCCACGTGTCACAATAATTGAAGCCCAACCAGCGCGCCATGTGTCACCTTATCAGTTTATCCAGAATCTTCAAACCGGCGAACCAGAGCGTGCGACGTCGACAAAATCTGGCGTAGCGACGCTGAGGGCCCTGGCGTCGCGACGCTGGAAGCCTACCGAGGCCTATAAATTGAGCTCGAGATTTCAGAATTCAGTGCACCACTCTCTCTCTTATATTCTTTCTAAAGAGAGGGTTTCTCTCTCTAGATTCTTTTAGTTTTTAGTTTTTAGTTTTTAATTTTTAGTTTTGTAAATAATTTTAATTACGTTTTGTAATAATAGTAATTTAATTTTTACTTTTTACTTTTTACAGTTTTTACTATTTACCATGAGAAGGTAACTTCCCCAGCTAGGGTGAAAGGTAATTCTTTTAATGTTACTATTTAGATTAATCTCCCTTAAAAATAATATATTCACTATTTAAAATATTGACTTAAAAAGGATACCGCCAGATTGGTCGGTTGGTAATTCATTTTAATCTGGTTTAAACCTGACTAATAAAGGATACCGCCAGATTGATCGGTTGGCAATTTAATTTTGGTTCCGCCTTTATGGCTGGTTGGACTTAATTTGACTTAATCAGGTTACCGCCTATATGGCTGGTTGGAAAAAGAATCATAAGTTTATATATTTTTTTATGAGAGATATCTAAATTAGTAGTAGTAAAAGTAATTCCTTTTACCTTAGTATTTTATTTTATTTTACTTTTCAGTTTTACTTTATGTCTTTTACTTTTCAGTATTTTTACTTTATGTCTTTTACTTTTAAGTTGTTACTAACCCTAGATCTTTGTGTCTTTTGTTATTTTCCTTAGTATTTTCTTTTGTCTTTTATTTATTTATTTATTTTGTAAAACCACTTTCAACCAATTAAACAATCATTCTCTTCACCCTCAATTAGATATTTGTAAATAAATAGATTCAATAATTAATAACAACAGTTGGAATTAAGTCCTCGTGGGATCGATATTTTTATACTACTTGAACGATACGTGCGCTTGCATTATACGTGTGTGTTTACGCCGGTCAAGTTTTTGGCGCCGTTGCCGGGGACTTATATTTCTTGAGTTGTTAATTTTGAAACTATCTAATTTACTTGTATCTAATTTTCTTTTATCTGTAATTTTTATCTTTTTCTTTTGTTTTCAGGTGATTGAAAAATGGAACACTACTGGGAGATTGAGAGATTACGAACCTTACAAGAAGATACACCCAACATCTGAGAGCAACAGTCCGGTTTTCTGAGGCCTGTTGTCCAGCCCAACAATTATCACTGGATGCCAGAACCAAGCAATACTACATTTGCTCAACAGAACGAGATGGGGAGATGTATGATATGTAATGGTAACCACCCGAGCGATCAATGTATATACCGTTCAGGGTGGCAGAGCTATCAAGATCCTTCATGGTATGACGAGCCATCACATTTCACAGAACCACATTTTTCATCTTATCCACCATCTACCTATGATTTCCATCAACAATCAGAACCATCAGAGGAAAATCAGTTGATTCACATGCTCAAAGATTGGCTCGAAGAACGGGAAGCTCAATTAGATGCACAAATTCAGAGACAATCAGAAATCCTTCAGAGGATGACAGATCAAATGAGACAATTAATAGAAAACCAGAACATCATACCTCAAGAAGCATTTTCAGATGACACTGATGAAGCCTTCGAGTACCAATCATTTCACAATGACACCTTAACAGAGGAGGAGGCTGAGCAGTATCAACAACCAGAGGTATCAGTTCAGGAGCCCGAACCGGCAAAGTCTCAATTTGACTTTTATTATTCAGATTCTGACGAGGATAAAGTTGATCTATTTGTACCAACTGCACCAACAACGGATGATCAAACTTTCAATCCTCAAAATGAAGATCTTGGAGCATGCTTTACCATGATGTTTGAAGAAGATCTATTTGAACCATCCATTCCAGTCGTATCAGATGATGAAAACCTAATGTCAGAAATATCTTTGCATCTTCAGGTTGACAATTTTGAAGCATGTATCTCACCGATAACAGATGAAGAGCTGAATACAAAAATTTTACAAAACATCTGTGAAGAAAAGGTGGAACAAGAAGCAGAGCAAATGGATGAGCAAATGTCTGACCTTAATAAAAATCCAGAGCATTCAGGAGAAACATCGCTGTTTTGGGGAGTACAAATCAAAGATATCGCCCAGAAGCTTGATAGAATGGAACTCCCATTCCAAGTCAAGCACCATATAAGACCTCCTGATTTTCTTTCTTTCTTTGCAGAAACCACTGGAACAACAAGGAGCAAAAAGGTGGCACGAGCACTGAATGAGACAAAACTCTTTTTGCCACCTTACTGTTGGAAGAGACCCTTCAAAAGCAACGCTCACGGGATTGTCTTTAATCAGACATCTAAAACGACATTGAAACCTCATTGACATATGAATTTCAGTCATGTCTGGCTGAAGATGAAAAATTTAGCGCTAGTAGGGAGGCAACCCATGCAATTTATTGTAATTTCTGTTTTATATTTTGTGTATACATGTTGTAGATTTTTTTTTAATTTTGTGTGTTATTTTTGTAGGGAAAAGCACAAACGGAGCATTTTTAGACAGAAGGAATGGTGTTTGGCAAAAATGAAAGCTAATTCATTAGCAATGGCTGAATAAGGAATGGATTCTTGAGACGCATCCTAATGGATTTATATACCAAACGAGTGGCGTATTGCGTACATAATTCCGTTGTCTTAATTATTGCTTTGATTCGCTTTTCTATTGTAATTATCTTTATTTTCGTACACAGGATCCAGACTTTTTGACCTTTCACGATTTCTTTTGTTGTTTAGCTAACAATCGTCCTCTGGAAGATATTAGTGCTATTATTACTCACCCTTTTTCAGGTACTATAAATTCAGCCCGTCATTACACTTTTGAAGGCATCCTGATTTGAAAAAGAAATACATAAAAAATGGAAGCCACTTCAAGAAGACGAATTGAGAACATCTGTGTGTTTTACGGTACTAGTATTGGTACTAAGCCACAATACGTAGAGGCAGCACAGGAATTGGGTCGAGTCTTAGCAGCAAGGAATATGCACTTAATATATGGCGGAGGCAATCTCGGACTTATGGGGATCGTTTCAAAGGCTGTACATGAGGGAGGCAGTCATGTTTTGGGAATCATCCCAAAACCTTTGGCAGAGGCAAATCTTATTGGATCATCAAACGGAGAGGAACTGATCGTGCCAGGTATGTGTGAACGACTGGTAGAAATGATTAACTGTGCTGATGCTTTTATCGCTTTGCCAGGTGGCTTGGGCACATTGGAGGAAATATTTATAGTACTATCTTGGGCGAACCTGAACATACACCAGAAACCAATTGGACTGTTTAATGTTGATGGATTTTATGATTTTCTTTGTGTGTTTCTTGATGATGCTCGGAGAAATGGGTTCGTGTCAAAACCTGTGAAAGAACTCCTCTTTACTGCCAGAACTGCTCCGGATCTAATAGACCAACTCATAGCCTATGAACCACAAGTTGACCCTATCCTTTCAAAGAGAAATTGGTCTGAGGACGATCGTGGTAAGAGGCGTCGGATTAATCTGGATCTTAACATTTAATTTCCTGTAGTTTTTCAGCTAACCAGTTACGACCTTCTTAACTCTCATTTTAGTGTTTAAGACATTGGGGACAATGTCTCATTTAGGTTTGGGGGAGGGAATTAGTTGATCAGTACTTTATTTTTTTTTTGTTTGTGTGTTGTTTTTAATTTTAGGCGAAATTTTTCGAAAAATACAAAAATATTTTGTGTTTTTGTGTTTATATTTTGACTAAAAAGGTGAAATTGGTAAGAGATAGTTGAGTAAGGAGTTTCCACTCCTGAGACGTATCTAAAACCATTTTTGAAACAAGTTAATTTTTGTTTATTTCATTTTGAATTATTTAATTTGTGAATTCTCCTTAAAACGGACTAAAATGGATCTTCATATGCTCAGTTGACAAATATTATCAATATATATAGTAACATACGGACATGAGCTAAAATTGAAAAGTTTGTAATATTCAGTGCTCTAGTTTAATTGGAGGAAACATCTCAAAAAGCAATGGAGTAAAAAAAAAAAAAAAACTTCTGAGATCCGAGTTATTAAGTCTGTAGGGGTGTCTTAACACCTAGTGCCCTAAAACCAACTGGTTTGGGAGTCATTGGCCCAAAGCTCGTTACATGGATCAAAGATGCTGCAAAAATATATATATCTGAAGTCTGAGTAATTAAGTTCGTAGGGGTGTCTTAACACCGGTGCCCTAAAGCCAACTGGTTTGGGAGCCACCGACCCAACACTCGCTATATAGACGGAAGATATTGTATATAAATAAAAAATAGAAAAAAAAATCAAAGAAAAAATCAGAAAAAATCAGAAAAATTATTCCATTGCTATAAAAAGGTGTGAAATCTGATAGAACTTTAGGACAAAAATATTACTCTCTTATCAACTGCACTTATGACTGTTGTGGGCAAAAATGAGTTGATTAATATTTTGTTGGCTGTGTATATGGAGAATGGTAAAAATAATCGGAGAATTTACTTATTCAGTAATTTAGAATAAAACAAAACAACTAGTAACTTGGAGTAGAAGTTTCACCTGATTAGTCACTAACTTCTTTATTCTCTTTTCGCTTGTCTTTTTGCTTTTGTGTCCATTAGTTTTATTATTTTTTTACTTTTGTAAAATGTTTGTGGGTATCATTGCTGTAAACCCTCACGAGACTACAACTCGTCCACTAGGGACACCTAGGGGTTTAAAGGCTTGTTGCATATGCTAAATGCAACCGTGATTCCTACGAAAGTGGCTTAGTTAATTTATTTATGTTATTTTACTCTATGTTTTGCTCGAGGACTAGCAAAATGTTAGGTTTGGGGGTGTGATGAGTGGTATTTATATCACCATTTCCCACTCATTTAACCTAATATTTTGTATAGTTTCTTGAGTTTTGTGAATATTTTGATGTGTTTTGTGTTATTTTGTAGATAAATAAGTTTCAGGACATTCTGGAGGTGATTTGGGCCAAAACAGTGAAAATTGGACAAAAAAGACATTTTTGTAAATTCCAGCATCGCGACGCCAAGACCTTCCGCGTTGCGACGCCTAAAATGCGTCGAACAGTACTAACGTGCGCCGGGTCCACAAATCAGAATCTGAGAAAAGTTTGACTTTGCTAACATGCGCCTTGCCATGTGTCACCATCACAGCCGATATGCTAACATGCGCCTTGCCACGTGTCAGCATCCTACGGTGCCGACAGTCATCATCGCCACGTGTGCCACATGTCACTCCAGGTCATCTCCATGTCATAAGCCACATCAGCAAGTCAACAAGTCAACACCGCCACGTCATCATCAGCCAATCAGGAAGTGCCACGTGTCGCAATTCTACGGTGCCGACAGTCTCTTTCCCACGTGTCGCCACGTCAGCGCCACGTCAGCATCAATAATTGAGTATCTAATCCTTATCTGACACGTGGCGGATAAGAATCTCATCGACTAATCAGAAGCTGCCACGTGTCACAATAATTGAAGCCCAACCACCGCACCACGTGTCACCTTATCAGCTTATCCAGAATCTTCAAACCGGTGAACCAGAGCGTGCCACGTCGACAAAATCTGGCGTAGCGACGCTGAGGGCCCTGGCGTCGCGACGCTGGAAGCCTACCGAGGCCTATAAATTGAGCTCGAGATTTCAGAATCCAGTGCACCACTCTCTCTCTTATATTCTTTCTAAAGAGAGAGTTTATCTCTCTAGATTCTTTTAGTTTTTAGTTTTTTAGTTTATAATTTTTAGTTTTGTAAATAATTTTAATTACGTTTTGTAATAATAGTAATTTAATTTTTACTTTTTACTTTTTACAGTTTTTACTATTTACCATGAGAAGGTAACTTCCCCAGCTAGGGTGAAAGGTAATTCTTTTACTGTTACTATTTAGATTAATCTCCCTTAAAAATAATATATTCACTATTTAAAATATTGACTTAAAAAGGATACCGCCATATTGGTTGGTTGGTAATTCATTTTAATCTGGTTTAAACCTGACTAATAAAGGATACCGCCAGATTGGTCGGTTGGCAATTTAATTTTGGTTCCGCCTTTATGGCTGGTTGGACTTAATTTGACTTAATCAGGTTACCGCCTATATGGCTGGTTGGAAAAAGAATCATAAGTTTATATATTATTTTATGGGAGATATCTAAATTAGTAGTAGTAAAAGTAATTCCTTTTACCTTCGCATTTTATTTTATTTTACTTTTCAGTTTTACTTTATGTCTTTTACTTTTCAGTATTTTTACTTTATGTCTTTTACTTTTAAGTTGTTACTAACCCTAGATCTTTGTGTCTTTTGTTATTTTCCTTAGTATTTTCTTTTGTCTTTTATTTATTTATTTTTTAAAACCACTTTCAACCAATCAAACAATCATTCTCTTCACCCTCAATTAGATATTTGTAAATAAATAGATTCAATAATTAATAACAACAGTTGGAATTAAGTCCTCGTGGGATCGATATTTTTATACTACTTGAACGATACGTGCGCTTGCGTTATACGTGTGTGTTTACGCCGGTCATATGCTAGCCGTATTTATCATCATGTATGCAAATTTGGACATAGATTATATGCAAATAGGTTGTATGCAAATCCGGACATTGGTTATATGCCAACTTAGATATGAGCCTTGTACTTATGCATGCGAACTTTGGAGTAAATTATCCTTGGAAATAAATGTTGCTCAGGCTTGGTTGAATTATTGCACAAATCATTCTATTACAAGTGGCATAAGTAAGAGACTATTCCGAACCCAATGGTTTGAGGTCTTCCCTTGCGAGGGGTGAGTGCGGCCTCAAATCTTTGTCCCGGTTCACACCGGGTGGCGACTCTATCATTCTCTGGCTTAGTCCCCCACGGGCTACTCCGTACTCCCAACCGGGCCGCGAGCCTGGAACAGCATGCGTCGCCCAGTTTCTGTGTTCCCACAGTCTAGCGACTCCATTGGGGATATAGATTTGGCCCCGAAATAATGTCTTGTAATATTATGATTTGTACTTTAATTAACCGTGTCTACTGTGGGTTAAAAAAGGTTTAATCAAAGGCATTTTTTAAGGTTGGGTAATGGTTTGGTGTCTTCCTTCATTCACTACATTTCTAGAAGGAAAATCTGTGAAGGCACCTAGATAATCATCTACTTGTAGCCTATTATGATGGACTAATTTGGAGGACTCGTTGTTTATTCCTGTCACCAAGCGATAAGAGCCTAAGAGGCTTGGGTTTTTAAGAGAGTTCGTTCCGCCCTCCCTCTGGGGAATCTACAATGGGAAATCCATTTGACAGTCAGTCACACACCATAACTCGTTGGCACGTACCGTAAGGTATAAAAAAGGTGCGCTCACTTGGTCGCTCGAACCCTTGAGTGAAGAGACCTAGTGGTGGGCAATCCTTCGCCAGCGAGAGTCTTTGTCTACACTCCCGCAAACCCACACGTAGACCGGAGTTGTATGGAATATAGCCACTATTTCCTTGTGCTTGTGGACCATCCTCATTTGGATGCAGTTGGACTTCTTGTCAGAAATGCGAACTTGTTGGGCCATTTAAACTGGGACGAGTTCGTATCCTATGATAATTGGGCCAAAAGCTTTTGAAATGTTGATGGGCCACTCTGTAGAAATTATTTATGTATGCTTGTGTTTGGGAACATTGGCGTTTGGATCCATGCGGACCTTTTGTCATGAAGTATGGGCTTGTTGGGCCATTTAAACTGGGACAAGAACGTATCTTATGATGATTGGGCCAAAAGCTCCTAAAACGCCAATGGGCCATTATATGTTTGTGTTTGGGAGCATTATCATTTGGATACGGTTGGACTTCTTGCCATGAGATGTGAACTTGTTGGGCCATTTAAACTGGGACGAGTTCACTCCTATGACAGTTAGCCCAAAAGATTCTAAAATGATGATGGGCCGATTTGTGTGAAAATTTTAATGAGTTGATATATTCCTTGAATCACATGCATCTCATTCATCTCATGCATACATATATCCTATTAACACCCTCTATGTCTATAAAAGACATCATAGATTCCTGTTGGGTTAGGAAAAAGGGAAGACTCACTAAAAGACCGGTAAAACATATGAGTACATCCGATAACAAGGTATCCCGGATAGATCAGTTGGAAAATGGTTTCACCAAAATTACTGAACAGTTGCAAGCCTTGACTACTGCTGTGGCTGGTATGGCTGTACCCCGTGCTGGGGGAAATTCTGAGAATGTGAGGCGTGAAGAGCCTCCGAATGGGTTGAGGGATGATATCCCCACTTTTGATGATGACATGGCAGAATATGCGACAGAAAGAATGATTGGGTCTCAGGCAGAATTTCAGAAGCTTCGGGATCAGGTAGAAACGGTTACCCGTAAAATGAGGGGTAAACATGAAGAGTTGTTAGATTATGAAGCCATGAATTTTGAAGAACAGCTGCCAGCTCAGTTCAAAATGCCTGATATGGCTAAGTTCAATGGGAATGGGGACCCGAGGGTCCATCTCCGACAATATGTGTCAGTTATGAGTTCAGTGGGCCTGACACAGCGCCAAGTTCAGAAGATGTTTGGGATGTCACTTGAGGGGGCACCCGTAGTGTGGTACCATAGCCTTGAAAGAAAGGTTAATGAGGATTTGAGGGAATTGGCAGATGCATTTCTGAAACAGTATGTTACAGATCTGGAAATTGATTTGTCACTCCGTGATTTGGAGAACACTAAGCAGAAGCCGGAAGAAAGCTTCAAGGAGTATGTAGACCGCTGGAGAAGCCAGCTTCTGAAGATGCAGACTCGGCCCTCAGAGAAGGACCAAATCAAAATGATCATCAAGGGCACCAAGCCCTCCATTTATGGCAAGTTGATGAGAATGACCTCCATGGTTGCAGATTTTCGACAGTTGAGGGAAACTGTCATGGATATAGAGGAAGAAGAGATTGAGAATAGAAATTTCTATGGCCAGAATATAAGGACTTTTGGGGGGCATTCTGAGACTAAGCCCGCTACTGCCGAAGTCGCTGCCATCAGAAACAAGCAATTCTCTAACCTTGGTAGACCTTTGTCGAAGGTATTTGAAAAGTTACAGGGACAAGGACTCTTGAAACCCTTAGAAGGCAAACCACTTCCACACCCCCACCGCCACACATAAATGTTAACCTTTTATTGCCACTTCCACCAGCTACATGGCCATGACACCGACAACTGCACCCGCCTCAGGCATGAAATTCAAGATCTCATAGATTCCCGTAAAATACCCGACCCAATAAAAGAACAGCCTAGCACACACACCAACTCTCTACCAAACTACCACTCTGTTCCACCACCCACCTACATGATCAACTATGGATTGCCCGAAACTTTTGTCCTCCAAACCCTCAACCACCAAGCTTCTTACATGGATGACAGTGAAGAACCATAGGCCGAGGAAGAAAGTAGTGCTGCGGATGATGGAGCTGTTCCTCATAGTCTATTTGATCCAGCTGTGGGAACATAGGAACTGGGTGACGCATGCTGTTCCGGGCTCGCGGCCTGGTCGGGAGTACGGAGTAGCCACGGGGGACTAAACCAGAGAATAATGGAGTCGCCACCCGGTGTGAACCGGGAAAATGAGATTTAAGGCCGCACTCACCCCTCGCAAGGGAAAACCTCAAACCGTTGGGTTCGGAATGGTCCCTTACTTATGCCACTTGTAATGAAAGGATTTATGTAATAATTTAATCAGGCTTAAGTAACACTTATTTCCAAGAGTATCATGCTTCTAAATTCACATGTACAAAATAAAACTTACACCTAAATTTACACATATTTCACATCTAAGATTGCATGCTTGAAAGTACATCAAATTAGCGACGAACATACAACTTCATTGGCATATTATATTCAAGAAAACACAAGCACCCCTACTAACCACACAAGCACACATGTGAGCACCTTCCCAAGTGGTACGTGGAATTGTATCCCAAGTACAGACCGTACTACCATCCATTCGGAATCGACTACGGAATTTATGTCTGGGTTTCCATCCGATATACCACAAGAAATAATACTCAAATGTTATCATGACATAGGTATATGAATTGTAATATGTTAAACACATTGTACTCATACATGTGGGGAATACAGATGAATGACGCCAACACAATCTTGCATAATACAGAGGGGCAATCAGGTTCATCATACGTAGGGATAGCTACTAGGAAAACTATGCATGAAATCTGATGAAAAGGGACTCAGTTCAGTGGGTGCGCGTTCGCGTAGCGTTCGAAAATGCATTCGAACGGTAAACAGAAGGTTCGCGTTCGTATAGCATTCAAGAACGCGTTCGAACAGAACCAGACCCGATGCATGATAAGACTAAGAAAATGCATGCGCGTTCACGTAGCGTTCGAGAACGCGTTCGAACGGTAAACAGAAGGTTCGCGTTCGTATAGCGTTTGAGAACGCGTTCGAACAGAACCAGACCTGATGTGTGATAAGACTAAGAAAGTGCGTGCGCGTTCATGTAGCGTTCGAGAACGTGTTCGAACGGTAAACAGAAGGTTCGCGTTCGTGTAGCGTTCGAGAACACGTTCGAACGGAACCAGGCCTGATGCATGCAACACAAAGAATAAAGACAATAATGTCAAGCTCAGTATGTCCGATTGAACATATCTTGCATTCAATCGAACACACATCAACCGGTGCGACAAAACATCGTGGTAAAGGGCTTTAACCCCTCCCCATAGGGGATCTTTCATTGCACTTACTAAGCCCATGCGATCGATTGAATCATGCATACAAAGAATTAAAAACAATAATATCAAACTTAGTATGCCCGATTAACGTATCTTGCATTCAACCGAACACACATCAACCGGCGCGGTAAAGCATCGTGGTAAAGGGCTTTAACCCCTCCCCATAGGGGATCTTTCATTGCACTTACTAAGCCCATGCGCTCGATTGAATCATGCATACAAAGAATTAAAAAACAATAATATCAAACTTAGTATGCCCGATTGAACATATCTTGCATTCAACCGAACACACATCAACCGGCGTGGCAAAGCATCGTGGTAAAGGGTTTTAACCCCTCCAAATAGGGGACCTTTCATCGCATTTACTAAGCCCATGCGCTCGATTGAATCATGCATAAATAAGCAACATGCAGAATTCAAGTGACGAAAAATAAATAAACCAAAGTAACACAAAACAAAAGAGGGTGCCGTTTACTCAAGCGGTACGTGGAGTTGTATCCCGAGTACAGATCATACTACCGTCCATTCGTATAGCGTTTGAGAACGCGTTCGAACAGAACCAGACCTGATGTGTGATAAGACTAAGAAAGTGCGTGCGCGTTCATGTAGCGTTCGAGAACGTGTTCGAACGGTAAACAGAAGGTTCGCGTTCGTGTAGCGTTCGAGAACGCGTTTGAACGGAACCAGGCCTGATGCATGCAACACAAAGAATAAAGACAATAATGTCAAGCTCAATATGTCCGATTGAACATATCTTGCATTCAACCGAACACACATCAACCGGCGCGGCAAAGCATCGTGGTAAAGGGCTTTAACCCCTCCCCATAGGGGATCTTTCATTGCACTTACTAAGCCCATGCGCTCGATTGAATCATGCATACAAAGAATTAAAAACAATAATATTAAACTTAGTATGCCCGATTGAACATATCTTGCATTCAACCGAACACACATCAACCAGCGCAGCAAAGCATCGTGGTAAAGGGCTTTAACCCCTCCCCATAGGGGATCTTCAATTGCACTCACTAGGCCCATGCGCTCGATTGAATCATGTATACAAAGAATTAAAAAACAATAATATCAAACTTAGTATGCCCGATTGAACGTATCTTGCATTCAACCGAACACACATCAACCGGCGCGGCAAAGCATCGTGGTAAAGGGTTTTAACCCCTCCAAATAGGGGACATTTCATCGCACTTACTAAGCCCATGCGCTCGATTGAATCATGCATAAATAAGCAACATGCAGAATTCAAGTGATGAAAAATAAATAAACCAAAGCAACACAAAACAAAAGAGGGTGCCGTTTACTCAAGCGGTACGTGGAGTTATATCCCGAGTACAGATCATACTACAGTCCATTCGGAATTGGCTATGAAATTTATGTCCGGGTTTCCATCCGATATACCGCTAGAGTTGACACATCTCTCATTTTATTCCAAAGCCACAACATACAACATCTCATAATTCATGCATATTTATCTACTCAAGGGCCACAACATGCATTTCAACATGACAATCATGCAATAAATAATACAAATAAAACGGAAAACGAGTGTGGAAAATACCCTCAGGTCTAACCTTTTTGCCAACTTTCAGGCTTGCGTTTCACGGACGTCGGAGGGAAGGGTACAGCTCCTCAACTTCTCCGGTTAACTGGTTTAGCGTCCTAGCTCACTGTTTTGATGTTTTGCTTGCTGTTCGGTCTCCGTTCTGCTGGTTCGGCCTCTGCTTTGCTGCTCACTGTTCAGGTCACTTGTTTTGACGTTTCAACGGACTGTTCCGAGTGTTTTTTGTGGTTTTTAGTGTAGTCTTGTGTGATTATTTTAAGGATTATGAATGCATTTTTTATGTTACTGTTTTGAGGATTTTGGACTGTTTTAAGAGGTTTTGGCTGCTGTTTTGGGGGGGTGTATTTTCGGTGATGTGTGGGGAGTTTATGGAGGTGGTTTTCAGTGATGGTTAGGGACTGTTCGGGATGTATTTGGTCAGGCAAAATGGTTCTTTGGTTTGTGATCTTCGGTTATTGAGAGCGAGGGAGAGTTGTGTCAATAAGCTTGGGTGTTTCTCGTGTGTGAATGAACTAGGAGAGGCTTTTCTTGTATGAATGAGCTAGGGGCCTCCATCTCTGGTTAGGGGTTGTTTATATAGAGAATGGCTAGGGCTTCACCTTGTCTCACAAGGAAGGTATTTGATTTTGTATTGAGCAAGGAAGTCAAAGATTGAGAGGGGACAAATTTGGTTTAGATTAGGAATACAATATCTTTAATTTGTTATAATTGATTTTAATTAGGCATGATATCTTTTAATTTAGTATGTGATTTGTTTAGTTAGGAAGTTAATATATTTGATTTGTCTTAATTAGGTATGATTATATTATGTTTTATTTAATTGGTAAATGGTTTAATTAAAATATTTATTATTCAAATTAACATTATTAATATTTAATTTAATTTCCCATGTGTTTTTTAATGTGTTTTATTAATTGGGATGTGTTTTATGGGCTTTGGGGGGCTAATTGGTTCGGGGTGCGAGGCTAGCAGCAAAACCAGAAATACCGACGCCGTTCGAATGACCATTCGAACGCTACACGAACGTCCGCAATCTGCCTGACGTTCGAACGAAGTAACGAACGCAGCACTAACGAAGACAGTGAACTTGCGAAATGAATCTGATGACATACTTATTCTGAATTTCCCCTTCCGACCTCCGTTTCCCGCAATATCCTTAGCTAAAAAGGTAGTGCCTCCAACTGAGACTCATCATCGGGTTTCACATGTGAAAATGCAATGCCTACAGTCGCCCCCACTTTGATGGGACTTGTGCAGTGTGTGACTTTGAACAATCCTATCAAAGTTATACAATGCATTTTCACTTACCTGTCTCGGCTGCTGCCTCGAGCTGAGTTGGTGCTGCAGTGGACCTCGATCCTGGGATGCATCCCAATAACTGCAATCGAAAATGGGGGAACCTCGACCCTGGGCACCTCGACCCAATACCGCAGACAATAGGGACCTCGCCCTCGAACTGATGATGTAGTGGGCACCTCGACCCGGAACTACAACCGACAACGGAGGCACCTCGACCCTGGGCACCTTGACCCAACACCACTGACCATAGGGTCCTCGCCCTCGAACTGATGATGTAGTGGGTACCTCGACCTTGGGCACCTCGACCCGGAATTACAACCGACAACGGGGGCACCTCGACCCTGGGCACCTCGACCCAACACCGCTGACCATAGGGACCTCGCCCTCGAACTGATGATGTAGTGGGTACCTCGACCCTGAGCACCTCGACTCGGAGCTACAACCGACAACGGGGGCCTCGCCTTCAAGCTGATATGGGCCTCGCCCCCAAGCTGATATGGGCCTCGCCCCTTGGGACTCATCCCAAAAACTAAAATTACGCTGACGTTGCTTGGCTCATTTCTGCCGCTTTCTCCTTTCTTCGAACCTGCGAACACAAAACAAAAACAAACACGAAGAGAATGTAATGTTACTTGTATGCTTGAATGATTTTTTTTTTTATTCCGTTGGGTTAGTTCTTCTGCCAATTCCTGTGGTGACTGCTCGGTCTTCACTCCCTCAGGCAAAGTATTGCTTCAATCTGTCTACGTTGATCGGCTCGGTGAACTCGTTCCCCTCCAAGTCTGATAGCTTCACTGCTCCATTTCCTATTACCTTCTGCACTATTTAAGGTCCTTCCCAGTTAGGTCTGAACTTTCCTCTCGGATCTGTCATCGACGGCCTCGACTGCTTAAGTACCAAATCACCCTTTCTGATCTTGGTGGGGCGTACTTTCTTGTTGAATGCTCGGGCCAGTCTCTTCTGATACAACTGCATGTGATACAAAGACTTCGTTCTCTTCTCGTCCAATAGTGCTAACTGATCAAACCTCTGTGCGGCCCAATCCTGTTCCGGTAATTCTGCCTCTGTTAATACCCTCATAGACTGAATTTCCACTTCTACGGGCAATACTGCTTCCATTCCATAGACCAAAGAGTAAGGTGTGGCCCCTGTTGCTGTTCTTACTGATGTTCTGTACCCCCACAAAGCATACGGTAATTTCTCGGCCCAATCTCTGCAATCTTCTGTCATCTTGGCTAAAATTGTCTTTATAGTATTGTTGGCTGCCTCAACTGCCCCATTTGCCTATGGCCTGTACGGTGATGACTTGTGGTGGCCTATCCCGTACCTCTGTAACATTTCCTTCGTCTCTCATTGAAACTGAACCCCGTTGTCTGTCACTACATGATGCGGCATACTCGGCCATGTTGTTAGTCACTCTGAATGTCAACCTCTTGGCCAAAGGCAAAGTCTCTCCATCGGGGGTTACTATCACGATTCCAATTCCGGCTCCCTTGTAATTCACTGCTCCGTCAAAATACATCTTCCATCTCTAAACTGTTATTGCTTGGATCTCTTCATCTAGAAATTCAAACTTATACTGATCCCCCTCAACAGGTTGCAATGCCAGAAACTCTGCTACTGCTCGCCCTTTGATCACTTTGGAGGTGAGATACTCAATGTCGAACTCTGTCAACAATACCAACCATCTGCCCAATTTTCCCACTAGTGAAGGCACCGAGTGAAGATACTTCAGAGGATTTTCCTTGGCCACTATCTGGATCTTGTATGACTGGAAATAATGCCGTAATTTTCTGGAATCCCATACCACTGCGAGACAGATCTTCTCAACTTCCTGATATCGAGCCTCATACGGGAGCATCTTCTTACTCAGCTAGTAAACTGCATGCTCTACCCTTGTCTCATCTGCCTGTACCATCATTGCCCCCAGTGTTTCTGATTCTATAGCCAAATACAATATCAAAGGTCTGCCCGGTCTCGGAGGTTTCAATACATGAGGCTTTACCCAGTACTCTCTGATTTTGTCGAAGGCTGTCTGACACTGTTCATTCCATCTCACTGGATGATCTTTTCTCAACAGTTTGAAGATAGGCTCACATACTGATGTCAACTTGGTGATGAACCGACTGATGTACTGAATCTTCCCCAAGAATGCTCTGACTTCTTTTTCTGTCTTCGGTGCAGGCATTTCTGTGATTGCCTTGATCTTTTCGGAGTCAACCTCTATTCCTCCCATTCCCACTGTATGACCAAGCAATTTCCCTGATGTCACCCCAAACACGCATTTCGTGGGATTTAGCCGTAGGTTGTATCTGTCAACCCTCTGAAGGAACCTTTCCAGTGCTTCAATATGCCCGACTCTTGTCTCTGATTTTACCATCATGTCATCCACATACACCTCAATCTCTTTGTGCATCAAGTCGTGGAAAAGTGTAGTGGCCATCCGCTGATAAGTAGCCCCCGCATTCTTAAGCCCAAACGGCATAACCTTGTAACAATAAGTACCCCACTCAGTAACAAATGCAGTCTTATGTTTGTCTTCCTCAGCCATGAGAACCTGATTGTAACCTGAAAATCCATCTGCAAATGAATACATAGCAGATAAAGCCGCACTATCAACCAGAACATCTATATGTGGTAGAGGAAAATCATCTTTCGGACATGCCTTGTTGAGATCTCTGTAGTCTACACACATTCTGACCTTCCCATCTTTCTTCGGCACCGGTACTATGTTAGCCAACCATTCAGGATACTTTACTACTTCCAGGAACCCCACATCTATCTGTTTCTTAACTTCCTCTCTGACTTTCTCAGCCCATTCTGGTCTCATCCGTCGGAGTTTCTGTTTTACTGGCCTCATATTTGGATAAGTTGGTATTGTGTGCTGGGCAATGTTTCTGTCTACCCCAGGCATATCTGACCAACACTTTGGCATATCTGACCAACACTTCTTCTAGTTTCTCCCTCTCTTCGGAGTTTACTTCACTTGCAATCAGAATTTCCTTGGGGTTCTCAAGTGTACCCAAGTTAAATGCAATAGTTCTGGCTGAACTGATGTCAAATATGCTTGATTCGTGCAGTGTAAATGGAAATGACTCAGACAAGTAAGCAAAAGAGATTCTTTATTATTGGATAATGCGGAAGTACATTCAAACAAATCAGGAAGGTAAATGTCTTCATCATCTATAGACACTTCTTCCTCTGCAATCAGATCTTCCTCAGGCTTTTCGTCCTCTCCCAGAGTCAGGCTTTCCAACTTCATCAGTTCTTCCTCCAATTCTCTTCTTCTTTCTCCACAATTTCTTCAACTATCAGCTTCTTACCCAACATCCTGGAAGATCTCAAACCCAGGTACCACAATTCCATTAACTTCCACAGGTTCAGGCTCCCCTTGATATCCTGAAGCTTTCACAAAACATTCCATCAGTTTCAGGCCCTTTTTCCTGACCTTTGGCTTTTCTTCATCAGACTTGTACCCCAAACCCTTCCGAGTAGTCTGCCTCTGAAATCTGGTAATTTTGAACCTTTACCCGGCTCAAACTTCATTTTCTCCATAATCTAGCCACCCTAGGATCCACCCACTCCTCAAAAGTAGCTGACACTTGAAACCTCGTGAAAGGTTGTATCTCCAAGGCAGCCACGGCATTATCTAACTCAGCCCGGATAGTAACAACTTCTCCCTCATACGGGAATTTGATCATCTGATGTAAAGTGGAAGCACACGCCCCCAAGTTTGTGAAACCAAGGCCTTCCCAACAATAAGGCGAAAGTAGCCGGGATGTCCAGTACTGTGAACTCAACCTCATCTTCAATCGGTCCTACCTTGACCATAGCCACAAAGGTACCCTCAACTCCCCTTTTACTGTCATCATAAGCCTTAATAGTCATACTGAGGGGTCCAAGTCTGTTGCTTTCATACCTAATCTTGCCAGAATTTTCAGTGGGCACACATTGATGGACGAACCGTCATCCACCATCACACATGAAGTTCTCTTGCCCCTCACCTCGGCCCTGATAAATAGAGGCCTATTATGATTCATTCCCTCCGCCGGGAGTTCATCCTCAGAAAAGATATATGCAACGCTTCTTTCTGAACAGACCCAATAAACATCGCAAGGTTGGCGTCTTCCGGTACCACAATCTTGCTCAAGGCCTCAACCATAGCCTGCCTATGCTCCCGAGAAGCACATAACAGTTCCCAGAAACTCACTTGTGCTCTAGTCTTCCTCAATTGCCTCAGCACTATATCCCCCTCAGTATTTTCTGCAGTCTCAACCACTTCTCTACCATCCGTCAAAACTTCCTTACCCTTTTCTGACCATCATTGTAAAAATGACCGCGACGTCATTCCCCTTACTTCTTCCTCATCACTGCTAGAGAAATCAAGCCAAAAGTTTTTCCCCTGCTCAGTCTCATCTTCACTAGTACTATCCCAGATTCCTAGGCAAAAGGCTTGAGGGTGAAAGGATTTTAGGACAAGGTCTTCTGGGAGGCCAGAATTGATCATATAGGCTGGGTGTGGTACGGCACGGTAGTTGGGTAAGGGGTTTTTGTGTGTGTCAGGCTGTTCTGTTTCTGGGTCAGGTATTTTCTTGGAGTCTATCAGGTCTTGGATTTCATGGCGGAGTCGGGCGTAGTTGTCGTGTCATGGCCCTTTTGTTGGTGAAAGTGACAGTAAAGGCTTAGGTTATAATGTGATGGTAGGGGATTGGGTAATGGTTTGGCTTCCAAGGGTTTAAGAGCCCTTTCCTCTTCAATTTCTCTAGCACCTTGGACAGGGGCCTTCCCAAGTTGGAAAACTGCCGGTTCGGATAGCGGCAATCTCAGCAGAAACAGGCTTTGTTCCCGATGTTCCCCCAATGGGCCTCCTGTTCAGACCATAGAATTTTCTGTTTTCCGCCTCTTCGTCTTCAATGTCCATGACAGTCTCCCTCAACTGCCGAAAGTCTATAATCATGGAGGTCATCCTCCTCAACTTGCTGTAAATGGAGGGCCTGGTGCCCTTGATAATCATTTTAATCTGGTCCTTCTTCGAGGGCCTAGTCTGCATCTTCAATAACTGACCCCTCCACCGGTCCACATACTCCTTAAAACTCTCTTCCGCTTTCTACTTAACATTCTCCAGATCACGGAGTGACAGATCGATCTCTAGGTCAGTGACATACTGCTTCAGGAAAGCATCGGCCAACTCCCTCGAATCTTCCTTCACTTTCTTCTCCAAACTGTGGTACCATACCACGGGAGCTCCTTCAAGCGACATTCCAAACATTTTCTGCACTTGGCGCTGAGATAAGCCAACTGAACTCATGACTGATACAACTGTGGAGATGCACCCTTGGATCCCCATTCCCGTTAAACTTAGCCATATCAGACATCTTGAACTGTGCCGCAACTGTTCCTCGAAAGTCAGTGTGTCATAATCCAGCAAATCCTCATTCTTACCCCTCATCTTGCGGGTAACCGACTCAACCTGATCCCGTAGTTTCTGTAACTCTGCCTGAGACCCAGATACTCTCCCTGCTGCATACTCTGCCATTTCATCATCAAAAGTGGGGATATCATCCCCCAACCCATTCGGAGGCTCCTCACGCCTCACATTCTCAGAAATTCCCCCAGCACGGGGCACATCCATACCAGCCACAGCAGTAGTCAAAGCTTGCAACTGTTCAGTGACCTTGGCGAGACTGTTCTCTAACTGATCCATTCGGGATACCTCATTACCAGATTCACTCATGACTGTTACTGTTCTTTTAATGAGCCTTGTCCCTTCTCTAACCCAAACGGTATCTATGATGTCTTTTTGAGACATAGAGGGTGTTAACATGATATATGTATGCATGAGGTGCATGAGATGCATGTAACATAGATAACATACTAAATTAAAATTAAAATTTTCAAACAAATCGGACCGTTATCATTTTAGAAGCTTTCGGGCTAATTCTTATAGGAGTGAACTCATCCCAGTTTAAATGGCCCAATGAGTTCACATCTCATGACAAAGAGCCCGACTAAATCCAAATGGTAACGTTCCGAACACAAGCACAAAGTGGCCCATCAACACTTAGAAGCCTTTGGCCCAACCGTCATAAAATACGTTCTTGTCCCAGTTTAAATGGCCCAACAAGCCCATATCTCATGACAAATGGTCCATATGGATCCAAACGACGATGTTCTCACACACAAGCATAAAAGATAATGCAAACATAAAGTAATAATTCTACGGAATGGCCCATCAACATTTCAGAAGCTTTGGGCCCAATGGTCATAAGGTACGAACTCGCCCCAGTTTAAATGGCCCAGCAAGTCCGCATTTCTGACAATGGTCCACTGCATCCAAATGAGGATGGTCCACTAGCATATACTCAAGGAAATAATTGTTACTTTAACCATGCAAACCCGGTCTATGGGTGGGTTCGCAGGAGTATAGACAAAGGCTCTCGTCGGCGAAGGATGGCCCACAACTAGGTCTCCCCAATCAAGGGTTCGAGCAACCAAGTGAGCGCACCCCTTTTTATACACTAAGGTACGTGCCAATGAGCTATGGTGTGTGACGGACTGTCAAATGGATTTTCCGTTGTAGATTCCCCAGAGGGAAGGTGGAGCGAGGCTCACTTAAATACCCAAGCCTCTTAGGCTCATTATCGCTTGGTGTCAGGAATAAACAACGAGTCCTCCAAATTAGTCCATCACAATAGGCTACGAGTAGATGGCCATATAGGTGCCATCACAGCTTTTCCTTCTAGAAAGGTAGTGAATGAAGGAAGACACCAAACCATTACCTAGACTTAAAATGCCTTTGATTAAACCCCCATTTTATCCACTATAGGAACGGTCAATTAAAACATAAATCCAATCATTACAAGACAATATTCGGGGCCGATACTCTATCCCCAGTGGAGTCGCCAGACTGTGGGAACAAGGAACTGGGCGACGCATGCTGTTCCGGGCTCGCGGTCTGGTCGGGAGTACGGAGTAGCCACGGGGGACTAAACCGGAGAATAATGGAGTCGCCACCCGATGTGAACCGGGAAAATGAGATTTAAGGCCGCACTCATCCCTCGCAAGGGAAAACCTCAAACCGTTCGGTTCGGAATGGTCCCTTACTTACGCCACTTGTAATGAAAGGATTTATGTAATAATTTAATCAGGCTTAAGTAACACTTATTTCCAAGAGTATCATGCTTCTAAATTCACATGTACAAAATAAAACTTACACCTAAATTTACACATATTTCACATCTAAGATTGCATGCTTGAAAGTACATCAAATTAGCGACGAACATACAACTTCATTGGCATATTATATTCAAGAAAACACAAGCACCCATACTAACCACACAAGCACACATGTGAGCACCTTCCCAAGTGGTACGTGGAATTGTATCCCAAGTACAGACCGTACTACCGTCCATTCGGAATCGACTACGGAATTTATGTCTGGGTTTCCATCCGATATACCACAAGAAATAATACTCAAATGTTATCATGACATAGGTATATGAATTGTAATATGTTAAACACATTGTACTCATACATGTGGGGAATACAGATGAATGACGCCAACACAATCTTGCATAATACAGAGGGGCAATCAGGTTCATCATACGTAGGTATAGCTACTAGGAAAACTATGCATGAAATCTGATGAAAAGGGACTCAGTTCAGTGGGTGCGCATTCGCGTAGCGTTCGAAAACGCATTCGAACGGTAAACAGAAGGTTCGCGTTCGTATAGCGTTCGAGAACGCGTTGAACGGAACCAGACCTGATGCATGATAAGACTAAGAAAGTGCGTGCGCGTTCGCGTAGCGTTCGAGAACGCGTTCGAACGGTAAATAGAACGTTCGCGTTCGTATAGCGTTCGAGAACGCGTTCAAACGGAACCAGACCTAATGCGTGATAAGACTAAGAAAGTGTTGCGCGTAGCGTTCGAGAACGCGTTCGAATGGTAAACAGAAGGTTCGCGTTCGTGTAGCGTTCGAGAACGCGTTCGAACGGAACCAGGCCTGATGCATGCAACACAAAGAATAAAGACAATAATGTCAAGCTCAGTATGTCCGATTGAACATATCTTGCATTCAACTGAACACACATCAACCGGCGCGGCAAAGCATCGTGGTAAAGGGCTTTAACCCCTCCCCATAAGGGATCTTTCATTGCACTTACTAAGCCCATGCGCTAGATTGAATCTTGCATACAAAGAATTAAAAAAATAATATCAAACTTAGTATGCCCGATTGAACGTATCTTGCATTCAACCGAACACACATCAACCGGCGCAGCAAAGCATCATTGTAAAGGGCTTTAACCCCTCCCCATAGGGGATCTTTCATTGCACTTACTAAGCCCATGCGATCGATTGAATCATGCATACAAAGAATTAAAAAAAAAACTATCAAACTTAGTATGCCCGATTAAACGTATCTGGCATTCAACCGAACACACATCAACCGGCGCTGCAAAGCATCGTGGTAAAGGGTTTTAACCCCTCCAAATAGGTGACCTTTCATCGCACTTACTAAGCCCATGCGCTCGATTGAATCATGCATAAATAAGCAACATGCAGAATTCAAGTGACAAAAAATAAATAAACCAAAGCAACACAAAACAAAAGAGGGTGCCGTTTACTCAAGCGGTACGTGGAATTGTATCCCGAGTACAGATCATACTACCGTCCATTCGGAATAGGCTATGAAATATGTCGGGTTTCCATCCGATATACCGCGAGAGTTGACACATCTCTCATTTTATTCCAAAGCCACAACATACAACATCTCATAATTCATGCATATTTATCTACTCAAGGGCCATAACATGCATTTCCACATGACAATCATGCAAGCAAAACTCAATAAATAATACAAATAAAATGGAAAACGAGTGTGGAAAATACCCTCAGGTCTAACCTTTTTGCCAACTTTCAGGCTTGCGTTTCACGGACGTCGGAAGGGTACAGCTCCTCAACTTCTCCGGTTCACTGGTTTAGCGTCCTAGCTCACTGTTTTGCTGTTTTACTTGCTGTTCGGTCTCCGTTCTGCTGCTGTTCGGCCTCTGCTTTGCTGCTCACTGTTCAGGTCACTTGTTTTGACATTTCAATGAAATGTTCCGAGTGTTTTTTGTGGGTTTTTAGTGTAGTCTTGTGTGATTATTTTAAGGATTATGAATGCAGTTTTTTATGTTACTGTTTTGAGGATTTTAGGGACTGTTTTAAGAGGATTTGGCTGCTGTTTTGGGGGTGTATTTTCGGTGATGTGTGGGGAGTTTATGGAGGTGGTTTTCAGTGATGGTTAGGGGCTGTTCGGGATGTATTTTGGTCAAGGCAATGATGGTTCTTTGGTTTGTGATCTTCGGTTATTGAGAGCGAGGGAGAGTTGTGTCAATAAGCTTGGGTGTTTCTCGTGTGAATGAACTAGGAGAGGCTTTTTTTGTATGAATGAGCTAGGGGCCTCCATGTCTTGGTTATGGGTGTTTATATAGAGAATGGCTAGGGCTTCACCTGTCTCACAAGGAAGGGATTTGATTTTGTGTTGAGCAAGGAAAGTCAAAGATTAAGGGGGGACAAATTTGGTTTAGATTAGGAATACAATATCTTTATTTGTTATAATTGATTTTAATTAGGCATGACATCTTTTTAATTTAGTATGTGATTTGTTTAGTTAGGAAGTTAATATATTTGATTTGTCTTAATTAGGTATGATTATATTATGTTTTATTTAATTGGTAAATGGTTTAAATATTTTATTTAATTCAAATACATTATTAATATTTAATTTAATTTCCCATGTGTTTTAAATGTGTTTTATTAATTGGGATGTGTTTTATGGGCTTTGGGGGGCTAATTGGGCCGGGGTGCGAGGCTAGCAGCAAAACCAGAAACACCGACGCCGTTCGAACGCCCATTCGAACGCTAAACGAACGTCCGTAATCTGCCTGACGTTCGAACGAAGTAACGAACGCAGCACTGACGAAGATAGTGAACTTGCGAAATGAATCTGATGACATACTTATTCTAAATTTCCCCTTCCGACCTCAGTTTCCCGCAATATCCTTAGCTAGTGCCTCCAACTGAGACTCATCATCGGGTTTCATATGTGAAAATGCAATGCCTACACCATCATTTTTAAATAAAGACATTGATTTTGTTTACTGGTTCGAACTCTTTTTCTTAACAATAATAAAGACGTTCATTTCGTTTACTTGCCTAAGCCTCTTCCTGCAACATGAGTACATTTGACAAAGACATTAAACCTTGGCACTGTGATACTCAGTGATATCTAGAACAAGGGGAATCCTCGAAAGAAGCAAGCAGAAAAGATAAGGTAGCCATTCAGAAAGTGGGAAATAGGGGCAGTGAGACTGTCAGATTTGGAAGGGAACGAGTTCACCAAGCCGATCAATATGGATAGATTGGAGCAGTATTTCGCCTAAGGAAGAAAAGGCCGAGCGATCACCAGGAGGACTGGCAAAAGACCTAACCCAACAGAATAGAAAATTCATTCATGCATGCATGCATGCATACACGTAACATATTTGCATGCATACAGGTATGGCACTCTAGGGGCGAGGCCCACATCATTATCAGTATCAGTCTTGCCGGGAATGGCACTCTGAGAATTGAACAGAGTTCGAGAATGAACAAGCTGAAAATGGTAATCCAAGAATGGAGCAGAGTTCGAAAATTAACAAGCCGAGAATGGCAAATCCAAGAATGGAGCAAGGTTCGAGAATAAACAAGCCGAGAATGGCAATCCAAGAATGGAGCAAGGTTCGAGAATGAACAAGCCGAGAATGGCAATCCTAGAATGGGGCACAGTTCGCGAATGAACAAGCCGCGAATGGCACTCCAGGAATAGAACACAGTTCAGGAATGAACAAGCCGGGAATGGCACTCCGAGAATATAGCACGGTTCGGGAATGGACCACATCACAGTAACGGTTCTGGAATGGACCACATCACAGTAACGGTTCGGGAATGGACCACTTTACAGTACCGATTCTAGAATGGACCACATTACAGTAATGGTTCTGGAATGGACCACATCACAGTAACGGTTCGGGAATAGAACACCTCACAGTAATGGTTCGGGAATGGACACCTCACGGTAACGGTTTGGGAATGGACCACATCACAGCCACGGTTCGGGATGAACCAGGGGTCGCAACACCTCACCACCAAATCAACTTAACTCAACACATGGCAAGTCAAGTGGCAGCTTGCGAGCCAGGTAAGTAAAAATGCATTGCATAACTTTGATAGGATTGTCACTGTTACACGTTACACACGTCCCATCAAAGTGGGGGCGACTGTAGGCACTGCATTTTTGCATATAAGTCCCTATGATGAGTCTCATTTGGAGACACTACCTTTTAAGTCACGGAAGTCGCGGGATACGGACTCTAGAATAGGAAATTCAGAAAAAGTATGTCATCAGATTCATTTCACAAGTTCACTGTTTTCGTTCGTGCTGCGTTCGTTACCTCGTTTGAACATCAAGCAGATTACGAGCGTTCGTGTAGCATTCGAATCGGCGTTCGAACGGTGTCAGTATTTCTGGTTTTGCTGCTAGCCTCACACCCAAGCCCAATTAGCCCACGAAACCCCATAAAACACATCCAAATTAAATAAATGCATATTTAACACATGGTGAAATTAAAGCAAATATAAAAATCACATACCAAATATAAAATAATCACCTACTAAAATAACAAATCCACTTACCTAAACAAAATAAATCACATCCCAATCTAGCCAAATCTTGTCTCCAATCAATCTTTTATTTTCCTTGTATAACACTAAAAATATCTCACCTTTATTACATGATCTCTCATTCCTTCTCCAACAAGATTTAACCATAGCCTTTGCCTATAAAAAAAAGCCACCACCACACATCCAAGGGGCTAGCACATTCATACAAACCTCAAAAATTCTGCAAGGCATTAACACCCTAGCTCACTCACAAAAGAAATCCCCATAAACCACCGAAAATAATAACCCCATACAGCCCTTAACACCACCAAAACAGCAGCCCTTAACATCACCAAACATCAACCCTTAACATCACCAAAACAACAGCCCAAATACCCCAAAACAGTGGCCTAAAACACCAAACACAGTGACCAAAATATAGCAGCAAAACAGCAGCGAAATGGAGGGAAAACAACAGCTTGAACAGCGAAGCGGCAAAGGGAAACGTTGAACCAGTGAACCAGAGGAGTTACGGAGCATCCACCCTTCCGACGACCGTGTACGGTACATCCGAAAGTTGACATAAAAGGTTAGACCTGAGGGCACTTTTTGTATTCATTTTTTATTCATCTTTTAATTGTTTTAGTTATTTATTTCGTATGAGAGTCGTTCATGGATGCATGTTGTGGTTTTGAATAAAATGGAAAATGTGTCGCCTCTTATGGTATATAGGATGGAAACCCAGACATAAATTCCGTAGCCGAATCCGAATGGACGGTAGTACGGTCTGTACTTGGGATACAACTCCACGTACCACTTGAGCAAACGGCGCATATTTTGTTTTATGTTGTTTTGATTCGTTTATTATCCGCTATTTAAATTCTGCATGTTATTTGTTTGAGTAATGATGAGGTAAAACGCATGGGCTTAGTAAGTGCGATTAAAGGTCCTCTATTTCGAGGGGTTAAAATCCTTTACCACGATGCTTGGCCGCGCCAAACGATGTATATTTGTTGAATGTGAGATATGTTCAATCTGGTATACGAAGTCCGATATTGTTGTTTCTTTTTATCTCTTATATGCATTGTGTTATTAGCGCATGGGCTTAGTAAGTGCGATTAAAAGTTCTTTGTTTCGAGGGGTTAAAATCCTTTACCACGATGCTTTGCCGTGCCGGATGATGTATATTCGGTTGAATGTGAGATGTGTTCAATCGGGTATAGGAAGTCCGATATTGTTGTCTTTATTTCTTATATGCATTGTGTTATTAGCGCATGGGCTTAGTATGTCGGATTAAAGGTCCTCTATTTCGAGGGGTTAAAATCCTTTACCACGATGATTTGCAGCGCCGGGCGAGGTACATATGATTAGATGGGAATAAGTTCAACCGGACACGTGAGGTCCTACATTGTAGATTTTATTTTCTGTGTATGTGTTGCATGCATCAGGTCCGGTTCCGTTCGAAAGCATTCTCGAACTCTATACGAACGCAAACCTTCTGTTTACCGTTCGAATGCATTTTCAGACGCTACTCGAACACGCACGTATTTTCTTAGTTTTATCATGCATCAGGTCTGGTCCTGTTCGAACGCGTACTCAAACGCCACACGAATGCGAACCTTCTGTTTACAGTTCAAACGCGTTTTACAAACGCTACACGAACGCGCACGTATTTTCTTTTTTTATCATGTATCAGGTCTGGTCCCGTTCGAACGCATTCTCAAACGCTACACGAACGCGAACCTTATGTTTACTGTTCGAACGCGTTTACGAACGCTACACGAACGCACACACACTGAACTGAGTCATTTTCATCATATTTTATGCGTAATTGCCCCTATTAGTTAGCCCTTTGTATTACGAACCTGATTGCTTCTCTTTATTACGCATGATTGTGCAATTTCCATATATCTGTATTCCCCATATGTATGAGTATAACCTGCTTATGACATTGTATGCTAGCCGTATTTATCATCATGTATGCAAATTTGGACATAGATTATATGCAAATAAGTTGTATGCAAATTCAGACATAGGTTATATGCCAACTTAGATATGAGGCTTGTACTTATGCATGCGAACTTATGAGTAAATTATCCTTGGAAATAAATGTTGCTTAGGCTTGGTTGAATTATTGCACAAATCATTCTATTACAAGTGGCATAAGTAAGGGACCATTCCGAACCCAATGGTTTGAGGTCTTCCCTTGCGAGGGGTGAGTGTGGCCTTAAATCTTTATCCCGGTTCACACCGGGTGGCGACTCTATCATTCTCCTGCTTAGTCCCCCGCGGGCTACTCAGTACTCCCAACCGGGCCGCGAGCCCGTAATAGCATGCGTCGCCCAGTTTCTGTGTTCCCACAGATACTCTTCTACTTATCGTAAGAAGCAGTGAATTCCATTTCTGTGTAAAACATTCCCAGCTACGTACCAAACCATATCCCCAAAATATGTAGTTATTGGTCGGGACTGTTATACCAACCTCACATTAGTAAATCAAATGACATAACCTGCCATACATGAGTTCTAGTACACTCAGGGTTAAGATCAATCCATTTATGACCATTCAGTAGATAAAATGAATTTATATGTTTAATGGATATTATAAATATTCATTTCTATCTGGATCCAGTCATATATAATCACATCATAAAAAGTGCCTCTATTCTCATGTCACACATGAACGATCCCGAATCAAAATCATTATATAAGTATAGAATGGACCGCAACTATAGATAAACCACAAACAAATTACCTATTTTTCTTACTCTTAATGGATTGTTTTATATTGCTAACTTCAAACTTAAATCCTCTTGTATATGACACTCATACACTAAGTTCTGAAAGCACGTGAGTAATCAAGGGTAAACAAGATAATTTACAATATGCGATTTCAATTAAACAATTTTTATAAATGAATAATTAATCTTTTATTTCAATAAACAATTCAGTTTACAATAAATGAAGCTCTAGGGCATAAATCCCAACAATCTCTCACTTAGACTAGAGAAAATGAGACATGTCATGTAATCCTAAACCCTTTAGGTGACCTTCAAAAACTTTAGTCGATAAGGTATTTGTAAACGGATCAGCCAGGTTTCTGCGGATGCTATCTGCTTGACATAAACGTCTATTCTCTGCAATATCTCCATAATGAAATGATATTTTCTCTCTATATGTTTCCCCTCTTGTGGCTTATTATTTCCTTGGAATTTGTGCACCACTATTATCGCAATAAATTATGGTTTATCCATATCTGGAATAACTTTCAGATCTCCGAAGAACTTCCGGAGCCAAACTACTTCCTTAGCTGCTTCACAAGCTGCTACATATTCAGTCTCCATGGTGGAATCATCAATACAAGATTGTTTAATGCTCCTCCACATAATGGCCCCACCATCTAGGGTGAACACTGATCCAGATGTTGATTTCCTAGAATCGACATCTGTCTGAAAAAAATGAGAGTCAGTATAACCCTGAGGATCATATCCTTACCAAAATATACAAGCATATAACTTCTCGTTCTCTTAAGATACTTGAGAATATATTTCACAGCCACCCAATGATCCAATCCTAGGTTGGATTGAAACATATTGACTACTCCCACTGCAAAGCAGATGTCCAGTCTTATACATAACATAACATAACCGCTGAGGCATATGTGATATGTCTCATTTCCTCAACTGCTTGGGTGTCTTAGGTGACTGTTCATTTGACAAATGAATTCCATGTCTGAAAGACAAATTACATTTCTTGGAATTTTGCATGCCAAATCTCACAAGGATCTTGTCGATATATGATGCTTGAGACATTGCTAACAGTTGTCTCTTGCGATCCTGAGTAATCTGGATCCCAAGTCATAACTGGCCTCTCCCAATTCTTTCATTTGGAATTGATTAGCTAGCCATATTTTCACGTCTGATAATATCTTTACATCATTCCATATGAGTAAAATATCATCGATGTAAAAATGAGAAAAAAAAAACAACTTATCATGAATGATGCGCTTGTAAACACAGGGCTCCTCGACGTTCTACTCAAAATTATAAGACTTGATCGTAGTATCAAATCTTATGTTCCAAGATCGAGATGCTTGCTTAGGTCCATAAATGGACCATTGCAGCTTGCAAACTTTTTGCTCTTGACCTTGTGTCATGAAGCCCTCTGGTTGTACTATATAGATACTCTCATCAAGATTGTCATTCAAGAATGCAGTCTTGACTTCCATTTTCCAAATCTTATAGTCATAATATGTGTCAATGGAAAAAAGAATGCTAATGGATTTAAGCATGGCTACTAGGGAGAAAGTCTCCTCATAGTCGACTCACTCTTTCTGGGTATAACCCTTGGCCACTAGTATAGCCTTGAAGGTTTGTACCTTCCCATCTACTTCTTTTTTCTCTTGTTGATCCACTTGCAAACTATGGGTTTTACTCCATCAGGTTGGTCTACAAGTTTCCATACTGCGTTAGAGTACATAGAATCCATCTCGAGGTTCAAGGCTTTGAGTTATTCATCTTTATCAGAATCATCCATTGCACAATGATAGGTCAATGGATCATCTACACCATCACTATATGCAACAATTGTTGGGGGTTTTTAGGGGCAAGTCCGGGTAAACGCAGTAGAACTTGGAAAATCAAAATTTTCCGATTTCAATAATTTTTCTTGGGTAATTAAAATAAACTTATTTATTCTAATTACTCAATACTTAAAAACTGAAATTTTTACCCAAAAATCATATTTTTCATTAATTACCGAGAGACCCTAAATAGTTTATATTTTGATCATTTTAGTCATAATTTGTCAAATACAAATTTAAGTGATTCCAAATGAATCCCAAAATTATTTATACATATTCAATACATCAAAATACAAATTGCAACTTAAAAGCCACAAAAAACAAAATTGCCGAGAAGCCCTCCAAGGTTTCCAACTTGTGCATTTTAGTCTAATCTTATTCAAAACAAGTCAAGATCAAATCCAATCAACACCAAATTAAATGTACATCATATATACATCATTCCAAAATACATATATGAAAAGCCCCAAATTTGAAAATAGTATAAACCCTAATTTTACAAATTCATCAATTGAACAAATTACACCAAATTAAACAAATCCAATTTCAATCAAGTCTCTACAACACAAAACACATCTCACCACTTTGAAATAACTCAAGAACAATTCTAGGTCATCAATGAGTGGCCTAACAACTCTAGAATGACAACATGATGATCAAATAACCAAAAGAGAGCTTAATAACCATTTATAAGCTTACTTTAATTAACGTACATGCTAGCATCTTTCATTCAAGTTTCCAACCATTTTATTACATGCTTAAAGAGTAGAGAAAATTCCAAACAACATATGTTGAAGCCAAGAATCATAGAAATAATTTTCTAGGTTAAGAAAGTTAGAAAAACTTACAAAATTCCAACTTCTGCTCAAGGTTTTCCTTTGTTCTTCAACTTTTCTCTCAAACTTTCTTTGTAATAATATTTGGTAACTTGACCTAATGAAAGAAAATGAAACAAAAACAATATATACTCCATTGCCCTTGGCCGAATTTTGAGAAGTAAAATATCTAGATATTTTATTTTTGTTTCAATTTAATAAGCTTTAGTTACTTGTTGTAATTGATCACTACAACATTTAATGTATTACAACAAGTCAAACTAATCAAATTAAGCCATTTCCTAACTTAATCATAACATAAGATATTTATATTTTTAATTACTTTAATTATTTAGAAATTAAATAATTAAATATTTATTTAAATACAAATATTTTAAATATATGTATATTTACTTTAAATAATCCAAATACATATATTAATTATATGTATGTCAAATATCACAATCTGACATTTAATTAATGTGTAGTTAATAAAATCATACACTAAATACAAATACAGATTAATTATGAAATGACCATTAGGTCCCTTCGTATGTATCTTTCGTTTAACCGTTAAACGATTTATAAATATCAATATTATTCATAAAGTTTCCCTAGTGCCTTATGAGTATATTTCATTAGTGAGACTCTATAGGTTCAGGCATATCCGTCACGAAATCTAATTTCATGTCCATAATCTACCCACCCGTAAATTATGACAACATGTATAAACTCACTGAACCATACATGTCGAGGTCATTGCATACGTATAATCCCTCCGTCATAGGCATCCGAATTATTCCAAAGATATAGATATAAACGTCAAATCTCTATAGATATAATCACATCGATGTTTCTATTAGCAATATTTTAATAACACTTAGAACTCGCTTCTACAGTGTACCACGGGCCCATGGATTTAACAGATAGAATCCATCAGTACACAGAACTAACAGATTCTATCTTGACACACACAAGATATCATGAAGATCAGTCCACACCCAACGAACATGCGGATGTCTGATCTTAATAGATCGGTGACGTGACTACCATCAAAATATGGATGATATCTCATATATCCACAATGGTATCTCAAGTTAAAGAATCATTATGCTACTCAACCCGAGAAGATTCTTATTGACATTGGTTTAGCATCTATTAAGAATCTTCGGTGAGTCGTTCACTGTTTACTCGCTATAAACACCTACAAGTCTATACGAGTCTCCAAGACTCATGGTTCATTGAGAAACCATTTGAATCCAAGATTCCTGTATACGACATGTGCCGATCTCAACGGATTTACTATACTGACCAAATAGTGTAAACCTTGACTAGGAACTGTTTAAGAATGACAATGTCATGATACAACTCAATGTCAGTTGCGACGCTTTTGTAACAGTATCATAACTAATCGTTCTAAGGTCAATTACATCTTTACCATATATAAAGAGATGTTATATAATAGAAACTGTTTATTTTATTCATAATAAAATGTTACATAAGTATTTACAGGGAAATACATAAGAAGATTGGAGCTCCGAGCACCAACCTTAACAACAACTTGTGCCTCTCCATTTCCTAGATAGCGTTCAGGTTGTCGTACAACCCTCCCACTACATCTAGATAGTAGATCATTCTGATAAACTTACATCAAACGCTGAGATATTGAAGGTGTTATGTTTCTGTCGATAGTTGACGATGGTGTGCTGGTCAAACCAGTAAGTAACTCCTCAAGTAACACTTTACTTCGAGGTTTGAACACTCTCATATAGTCCTCCTCAAGAAATGTAGTATTTTTCGGCACAAATAATTTGTTATCTTCCGGACTATAAAAGAAACCACCTCTAGTTTCCTTAAGATAGCCTACAAATAGGCACACATGTGAACGTGGCTCCAAATTTATAGTATTGTTATTTAGCACATGTGCTGGACACCCCTATATGTGGAAATGTCACAAACTAGCTTTACGACCATTCCACGACTCTAAGGGAGTCTTAGAAACAGACTTAGATGGAATTACATATAGGATATACATTGTTGTTTGCAATGCATACCCCCTGAATGAACTAGGTAGTGTAATGTAACTAAACATTGATCTCATCATGTCTAGTAGGGTCCAATTTCTCCTTTCTGCAATACCATTTTACTGTGGTGTTCCAGATGTTGTTAGTTGGGATACTATCCCATGCTCAAATAAGAATTCATAGAAATCTCTATCAAGGTATTCTCTTCCACGATCCGATCGTATAATTTTGATAGTCTTACCTAATTGGTTCTCAACCTCAGCATGATATTGTTTGAACTTTTAAAAAGTATATGACTTGTGTTGCATTAGGTAAACATACCCATATCTTGAATAATCATCAATAAATATGACTAAATATTCATAACCACCTTAGGCTTTTACATTCTTTGATCCGCAAACGTCTGAATGTATTAACTCAAGTGGTTGATTAGCTCTTATACCTTTTCCAGTAAAAGGTATCTTAGTCATTTTATCTTCTAGACAAGATTCGCATATTGGTAAAGTACCAAGTTTTAACTGTTTTAAAACTCTGTTATTTATTAATCTATTTATCCGATCAAGGTTAATATATCCAAGTCTAAGATGCCACATATATGTGTCATTGTGAGAAATCTTTTGTCATTTTGCTTTAGATTTTTCAACCTTAAATATTTCAATATTGAGCAGTGAATTATGTGTTAACGGCCTTAAAATATATAAATTATTCTCAGAGTTTCATGTGCATACTATTAATCCATTTATACTAATAATAACCAATTTATTATCAAAAGAAACATAAAAAACATTTTCCATAAGTTTATATACAGAAAATAAATTCATGTGAAAATTAAGAACAAAAAGAACATTTTTTAAACATAAATAACAATTATTAAAGTTTAAATAATAATTGAGACAATCTCAATTGATTAATATATCTGGAAATAATTCTTATTCCTATATTAATCAACTACTATTTTATTTGATCAATGACTATTGATTAACATTTTAATCATTCCTTTGTGAGTGTAACATGTTGTTTCGAAACTCTTGGACTTAACTAGTGAAGTGCCGCTGTAGGGTAGGTCAAATCACCAAATACATCTAGAGTTCTTATCCTCTTGGAATCCAAACTTGATATTGATCCAAAATGGACACCATCCGTAGGGGGACGAAAACAAAGTAGTCTCGAGGCGCCTTTTGAATCTCACGTTTTCAGACAACAATGGAGATCATGGGATATATTGTGATATATCCCTCTCCCACTCACTATTTTAGAGTTTAAGGTTTCTATTACAATAATATCTAATTTATTTAGACTATGCACGACTAAAACATAACCTAATTAATACTAGTGGATTATTAGTTATCTATTCAATTTTAACTCTTAAAATTTTATTCTCTAATTCTGATTAGTCTCTAATAACCTTTTACTTAATTAAACTAAATAAATCAAGTTTGCTTTAATGACCTAATTTATTTTAACTCTTAAAATATTATTTCACTAATATGTTTTCTAATTTTAGAATTCAACGAATGGACCAAATGTATTCAAACTATTTTATTGATTTAAGCACATTATAAATTCCAATGGTACATGAAATTGTATTCCGAGTGTAAACCATATTACCGTCCATTCAGAATCGGCTATGGAAATTATGTCCGGGTTTCCATCCGATATACCAAGGAAAAATAATGCACTCATAAGGTCCATAAGTATTAAACTTTTAATTCTTTATTTTTAAACTATATAACCAATTAATCTAATTAATTCGTTTTCATGCATATCATATTCCAATTTAACTCTTAAATCATATAAAATCATATTTTATGTCTAGAATATCATGCAGCTAAACATGCTAAGGCATATAAAAATACGAAAGTATGCACCTTAGGATATATAACATGTTATTCAAACACTTTAAACACATTCATATTCCCAAGTTTGGCGTCGCGACTCCCTAATGGGCGTCGCGATGCTCTCAAGAGTAAATCTGAGGAAGAATATTAGCTCTGCTCGGTGTCGCGACTGTAGGAGCGAAGCAGGTTTACCGCTATGCCAATAATGCTCGGCGAACACATCACTGTTGGACTCGCAGCCCGTAGAGAGTATGGAGTAGCCCGCGGGGGACTAAACCGAAGAATAAAGGAGTCGCCACCCAGTGTGTACTGGGAAAAGATTTAAGATTGCACTCACCCCTCGCAAAGAAAGACCTCAAACCGTTGGGTTCAAAATGGTCCCTTACTTATGCCATTATAATAGACGGGTTCACACAATGGTATAGCCAAGTCTTATGCAGTTCATGCAAGATAATTCAAATAAACACACAAATTTGCATACCCATAAACATTAATATAAATAAAAGCAAATTAAATTAAGGAATACAAGGTACAATAACGAAAATAACAATAATCAATCTAGAGCGGGAAAAGCGTCGATAAATAAATGGCAAACAAAGAGGGGGTTAATTATGCATATATGAGTGTCTCCAAGTGGTACGTGGAGTTGTATCCCAAGTACAGACCGTACTACTGTCCATTCGGATTCGGCTACAGAATTTACGTCTTGGTTTCCATCCAATATACCACAAGGGATAATAACACACATAGTCCATTAATGTAATGTAAACGGACATGAAAGTAGATGCAAGATAATATATCAAAACATAAACAAAAGTAAAAGCGAAACGATAAAATAACGATAAATACGAGTAAATAAATAGAAAAGAAAAATAACCCAAAAAGAAATAAATAACAAAATAAATGTGAAATAATAAATAACAATAAATAGATGGAAATATAAATAACAAAATAAAATGCGAAATAAAATAATGATGAATGAATAAAATAAAAATGATAAATAACACTAAATAGATAAAAAAATAAAATAAAATACCAAAGAAGAAAAATAATGTGACCAGAAATTTGGCCGTCTTTAATGTAGGACTTTGCATACCCGGATCGACGTGAAATACGTCTAGCCAGACATGCCGTGTCCGGAACTATAAAAATAAATAGGGTGTCCTCAGGTCTTACCTTTTAAGTTACTTTCTTGGAAGTGCGTTAGGCTGTCGCCAGAAGGATTAAAGCTTATTATTTTTCTGGTTTGTTGTTTCACTCGCTGTTTTGCTATTTTCTGCTTGCTGTTTGCTGTTTGTTGTTTCTGTTTGCTGTTTTTGGTGATTTTGGGCTGTTGTTTTGGTTGTTTTTCTTACTGTTTTGGCTGATTGTTTTCACTATTTTCTTACTATTTTTGGCTTGCTGTTTTTGCGATTTTGGTCACTATTTTTACTGGTTTAAGGGCTGCTATTTTCACTGTTTAGGAGCTGTGTTTTCACGGTTTAGGGGTTGCTATTTTGGGGTTGATTTGGTCGCTGGTTTTGGGTGATTGAGGGGGCTCGGTTCTGGTTGTTTATGGGCTGGTTTGGTTGCTGGTTTTAGGTGATTGAGGGGCTCGGTTCTAGTTGTTTAAGGGATGGTTTGTCGCTGGTTTTGGGTGATTGAGGGGGCTCGATTCTGGTAGGTCGGTGGTGGGCTGCTTTAGTGGCTTATTGTGTTTTGTTGTTGTTTCTTTGCTGGTCGGTGGTGGGCTTCTTCAGTGGCTTAATGTGTTTCGGTGGTTGTTTCTTCTGGTGGCTGGTTGTTATTTGTTTCGATGATTGTTTCTTCCGGTGGCTAAGGTATTTTGTTTCGGTAGTTGTTTCTTCTAGTGGCTAGGGTATTTTTGTTTTGTTGTGTGTGTTTGGTGATGAGAGAAAAGACAGACTTCTAGGATTCTCTTGATGATTGCCGAGTGTGTATGTGGCCTCCCTAGGGTTTGGTCAAGCCTCTTTTTTTATAATGACAAGAGATCTCCAAATCATGGAAATAAATCAAGCAAATTTGGGAGATATATTCTCAATTTATTTAGGGAACATAATCTCATAATTTTGGTGAGGATGGGATTCACAATGTTGTTAAATTGGAAGGTGATTTGAGGGGATTTTAGCATGTGTTTTGCATGAGGTTTTATTTATTTAGGAAGGCTTGGGCGTGTATGGCATGGGTCCATGGGCTTAATGGGCGTCTATGGCATGGTAATGGGCCGTATGGATGGGTTGTTTGGATTGCAGAGGTTTTGCGCCGAGGCTAAGGTTTGAAATGTTAGGGATATGCCCTATACCCAACTTGTGGATGGGCTATATGTACATGTATTTGTAATATTTTCATTAATTAATAAAATGGCAATCTTTATTATACGTGTCTTACATAAATTATATGAATCATCAAACACTGTAATAAAGCCCTTGGAGTAATAAGATGATGGCTTCCACGCCTTATGAGAATCATTACTCAAACGTTTCTAGTCATAGTTTTGTGAATAATCTGGGCGTTCACAAATCGGAGAGACTAGCATGATGATATGATCCGCCCTTAAGTGTGGTAGCCGATCTTATAGGCTACTAGCGGAGATCCGTCCGCTTGGTGTATCACATGGATGCATGAGTTGCTATTGTTCATCGAACTAACCACCGAAAGTTTTCACATGGAGTGTTTATCCCATGTGTATGTGAGAACTTTCATGTATCGATTGTATGATTGGTCCTTAGACTTGAGGTCTTTACAATCTAATGTATGGATCAAATGACTTTGACATTCTCCTTCCCCGGTTCAAAAGATCCAGTCATAAGGGTATAATTGGGTCATTTGTTGAAACACATGAAGTTTGTAAAGATACAACAGAGAATCGCCACCTCTCGGATAATATTTTCTTATAAGAGTAGTATTCCAGTTCGCAGGCTGATATGTGTGATCAGTGCTTGAGACTGTGGCCGCAGCGGAAGAATCATGTGAGATTCTTAGGTTAGCACGATTCATGACACTATCAACATCATACCTTTGATTATATGGGTAGACACTTTCCATACCCTAGGTCAAATGGTGGGGATACAGTGAGGCGATGGACTGTATCATATGTAAATCGCATACATAATGGGTATATATCTTTCCTTCTCATTTGGGGGCCTTGGCATGTTACTAGATGTCAACCTTGGTCATTGAAATCGAACGACCATCTGATCGGAGGATAATTTATGTTCGATTAAATTATCACGATTCATTTCATGTCCAACTTGAGGGGAACCCAAAAGGTCACACATACCAAAGTCGAAATCAATGGTTAACAGTGCATAGTATAAATTTAACAGCATATATGATTGCTATAGGAATTGTTCATAAATGGTTCAATGTGTTTAATTATTGAACATATCATTTATGAGGTTCCAAAGTGGCTTAACCAAATCATGCACTTTCATATCTTGGGTTTATATAAGTGAGAAACTCTAAATTTTAAGAGTAAGCCATTGATTTTGAGGATCCTTAAGTCTAATTCACTAGAGGAACCTCGAGTTAAGAGTTTTGAGGTATTTGCCTAGGCTAGCACCAAGGGCAAAATACCCGTGCACTCAAGGCGTAGTCTTACTGTTGAGTTTTGGCTTTTGTGTGTGCACCTTTGGAGGCCACACACTTGGGTGGCTCTTTGGAACGTGGAAGAGCTTGCTGAGTTCGAGAAAAGCTTGTAGATTGGAGGGAGGACTGGAGGAGTCTTCGGTTCAAGTAAGTCTTTTTCTTTCTTTATTTTAATTAGAGTTCTTATGATAGTTAGCATGTTTTGGTTTATGTTCTTTGCATGTTTTATGAGTTTTTATGCTTCGAATATATAGTAACATGCCTAGGATTGTAGAATAATAAAAACAAATGGGTCTTGGGAAAATAGACATCATCATCATAATTGTTAATTTTCCGCTGCGCACTCGCGGCTGCTTCCCAACAGTGGTATCAGAGCGCCGTTTTTGTTTTGATTAGTTATCTCTCATTTGAACTCGAAGTTGGGTGTGTAAGAGTTCGTTGTAAAGATAACACCCTGAACTTACTTTTAGGCACAAGTTTTGCATGATTTGGTTAAGATTTGAATTATGAAATTACATTTAAAGTTCCCATATCTGTAAAAAAAAAAATGAATAGTAAATTTATTTGATTAAAATAAAATGAAATATCATAATTAAATATTAATCAAAGTTATTAAATGCCTAAAATAATTCCAACATATTAAAACTCATATGCTTGATGATTCTTTGTATGATTAGAATTGGCATGATTATTTTAGGGTGCAAGCATCTAGAGACTTTCTAAGGAATAAAGAGTGTATTGCTTATCCCGTAGCAAAGTAATTATTCCGTGATGAACTTAGAGATTTATTACCTTTAAGGCTAATAAATATAAATCACTTGTTTATAATAAAATACATTATAAAAGATACAAGTGGGGTGCGACCAAGGCGTTAATAAAACTTTCCAAACTAAAGTTAATTTAACCAAAGGTATTACTAGAGTTAGATAATGATTTGGTGTCTTCCTTCACTCACTACCTTTTTATAGCTAAAAGGAAAAATTGTGAAGACATCTAGATAATCATTTACTCAAAGCTTACCTTAAAGTATATTTAAAGTGTTGAACTAATTTAGAGGATCTATTGTTTATTCCTGTCACCAAGGCAATAAGAGCCTAAAAGGTAAGGGTATTTAAGAGAGTTCACTCCACCCTCCCTCTGGGGAATTTTCAATGGAGGAATCCATTTGACAGTTATTCACTTAAACTTGCTAAAATCCTCAATAATAATTTAAGTCTCAAATTTACCTCCCATTGTAAAGTATAGACCCAAAGGGCTTAAACCGTATTGGCAGGACTAGGCTTTACCAGACTGACCAATACCAATTTGTCCCTAAATCATACTATTGATAATGGTTTGACTTTTCTGAGTCATAAAACGCAGCGACCCTTAGGCGTGGTCTTATAACTTAGTGGCAAATATTAGGTGTCCACAAGGACTAACATAAGCTATGGCATGTTTGATTGCCCAACCCAATGATCAAGGAATTGTGATTTATATCATAAATTGGTTGGGAACCTACCTAATTATCGTATTTTATAACGACCGACCCTAGTCGGAGTTGTGAAATGATGATAATGGGATCCTTGTCCACAAGAAATCCATCATATTGGGGTTGATGCGATTTGCTTAAAATTTTAAAACATTTGAGTGGGAGCAACTTCATAATATTAAAAGCCCATGTTATTATGAAACATTAATGAAAACATATTTTTAATTTTAACATTATCTATTAACATGTGGGTTAAAATATTTCACAAACATTCAAATGACAAACAGAATATTAATTCATTCCATCCTTGATGAGCATAAGGTAAAATGGGACAACTACAATGATTGGTTTAGAAAACTTAAAATTGTTTTACGACAAGAAAATATTTTCTATGTTCTTGAAAGACCATTTCCCCCTGAACCCGCAGAAGATGCTGACCAAAATACATTTGATGCTTGGAAGAAACACGTCGACGATGATGAGCAAGCAGTTTGTATAATGATTGGCTCTATGTCCGACGAACTTCAAAAAGCTCACAAAGATATGGATGCTCAAACAATCATCTTTCACTTGAAGGAGTTGTATGCAACTTCCGTTCATACCGTGAGATTCCAAGTGTCATGTGCCTTATTCCAAACAAGGTATAAGGAATGATCTGTTAATGGACATGTGCTTAAGATGATTGGCCACATTGAAAAATTGGCCAACCTCGGGTTCATTATTGATCATGAGATAGGTCACGATCTAATTCTTTAGTCCTTACCAAAAGGCTTCTCTAACTTTATTATGCAGTTTCATCTGTCTAATAAAGAAGCTACTTTAGCAGAATTGCACAATCTAATAAAGCAAGCAGAGAAGGACTTGAAACCGGAGCTTAAAACCTCCGTCATGCTTACGGGTACGGACCTGAATCCACGAGGCCCAAAGAAAAATAAGGGCAAGGCCAATGCTCCAGATCACCTAAAGCCCAATGGTAAGGTGAAGAAGAAAAAAGGAAATGGGAAATGTTTCTTTTGTGGAAAGAATGGTCATTGGAAGAAAGACTGTAGATTCTTGAAAGCCAAGGAAGCTAGGGAAGCCCAAGAGGCCAAGAAGCCCAATGCTTCAGGTATGTTGTATATGATTGAACTATATTCTCAAAACTCTGAACCTTCTACTTGGGTGCTTGACACCGGTTGTGGGATCACTTGTGTAATAATGTGCAGGGCCTGAGAAACAGTAGGAGACTCTGTCATGGGGAGGTTGACTTACACATGGGTAATGGAGTAAAACTGGCTGCATTGTGCGTGTGGACTTATTCATTAGTTTTTCCGAATGGTTTAGTTTTAGACTTAAAAGATTGTGTTTAAGTACCTTCTCTAGTAAAGAACATCATTTCAATTTCTTCTTTATGTAATAAAGGCTTTTCATGTCTAATAAGTTGTATTTATGTTCTATTTATTTCAATGAATAAATATGGAGATGGTATTTTGAATAATGGTATCTATGTCTTACAAACTAACAAAGAATGTTCAACCTCTAATATATACAACGTTAACTCGAATAATCTCAATGAATCACTTCTATGGCATAGTCGCTTATGTCATATCAATTAAAAAAGATTAACTAAGCTCTAAGGATGGTATTTCAGACCCTTCAAATAGAACCTTATGGAACTTGTGAGTCTTGTTTACTTGGTAAAATGACCAAATTACCCTTCAAAGGTGAAATGCACAGCGTGCAGAGACATTAGAACTCATACACTCTGATGTATGCGGACCAATGTCAGTCACCACTAGAGGTGGATTCTCCTACTTCATTACCTTTATCGATGATCACTCGCGATATGGGTATTTGTACGTTATGCGGTACAAATCTGAAGCCTTTGAGAAATTCAAAGACTTTAAAGATGAAGTAGAAAACCAGTTTAATAAAAGTATTAAGTCACTAAAGTCTGACCGAGGTGGTGAATACTTAAGCAACGCATTTCAAGATTACTTATGAGAAAATGACATTGTTTCCCAGTGGACTCCTCGGGAACTCCACAGTATAATGGGGTCTCCGAAAAGAGAAATCGTACATTATTAGATATGGTCCGATCAATGATGCCAACACGGTATCTACCTCTTTCATTTTAGGGTCTTGCTTTAGAAACTGCAACATTACTACTAAACCAAGTTCCTTCCAAGACTGTTAGTCAAACACCATATTAGTTATGGTCTGAGAAATGTCCTAGTCTTAGTTATCTAAGAGTTTAGGGATGTGACGCATATGTTAAGCTCACATAAACTAACACATTGGATGATAAGGCAGTTAAATGTAAGTTTGTAGGATATGCCTTGAACTCAAGAGCATACATGTTCTACGTCCCAAATGAACAAAGAACATTTGTCTCACGAAATGCTAAATTTCTACAGAATGAATTCCTTCTCAAGAAATATAGTGGGAGTAGACTTGACCTCGATGAGGTACGAGAAGAACAAACTAACATAGAACTAAACCCCAGTCCTCTCAAAAGGGCAGCGACTGAACAACCACAAGGTTATGAACTTAGAAGGTCAGGTAAGGAAAGATATGAGCCTGAAAGATATGGTTTCCATATTGATAAGGAACATGATCAGGTCATTGATAATGACGATCCCACCAATTATGACGAAGCAATACGTGACATTGATTTAGTCAAGTGGCTTGAGGCCATGAAATCTGAAATAGACTCTATGTATCAGAATCAAGTCTGTGACTTGGTGGATGCACCTGAAGGGATAAAACCCATAGACTATAAGTGGATTTACAAGCGTAAAACTGATGCAGAAGGTAACATCCAAACCTATAAGGCTAGGTTGGTGGCGAAAGGTTATAGACAAATCCAAGGAATTGACTATGCCGAAACATTCTCGCCTGTTGCAATGATAAAGTCCATTCGAATTTTACTGGCACTAGCTGCATACTTTGATGATGAGATTTGGCAGATGGATGTCAAAACAACTTTCCTTAATGGGAACCTCGTAGAGGAAGTCTATATGACACAACCTAAGGGGTTTCCATCTAAGGATGATCATAATAAAGTATGCAAGCTTAAACGATCCATTTATGGACTCAAGCAAGCCTCCAGAAGTTGGAATATACGATTTGATGAGACAATCAAAGAATTTGACTTCATCAAAAATGTAGACGAGCCTTGTGTTTACAGGAAAAGTAGTGGGAGTGCTGTTATATTTATTGTATTATATGTCGATGACATATTAATCATCGGGAATGATATTCCCATGATGCAAGCCACCAAGAAATGGTTATCTCAGAATTTCTCCATGAAAGATTTGGGAGAAGCAGCCTACATCCTCGCCATTAACATCTACCGTAATAGATCTAAGAGATTGTTAGGACTTTCTCAATCTACGTACATAGATAAAGTTTTGAAAGGATTCAAAATGGAAGATTCTAAAAGAGGTAATTTACCTACTTGTCATTGAATCAAATTATCTAAGGAGCAATCTCCACATACTCCTTCAGATAGAGAGCGTATGAGTAGGATCCCTTATGCTTCAGCAATAGGATCGATCATGTACGCCATGCTATGTACAAGACCCGATGTCTCTTATGCTCTTTGCATAACGAGCAGGTATCAGACAAATCCTGGTGAGCAACACTGGGAAGCTGTCAAAACAATCATCAAGTATCTGAGAAGAACTAAGGATGTGTTCTTGACATATGGAGATTTTTCATTTGTTACTGTGATGTGAGCTTTCAGACCGATAGGGATGACAGCAGATTGCAAACATGTTATCTGTTTACTTTGAATGAAGGAGCTGTCAGTTGGAAAAGCTCAAAGCAGTCAACTAGTGCAGACTCCACCACTGAAGCCGAGTATATTGCAGCATCTGAGGTAGCTAAAGAAGCAGTCTGGATAAAGAAGTTCATCACGGAGCTGGAAGTGCTTGCCGCGATAAAGAATGGCGTCACGATGTACTATGACAACACGGGTGCCATTGCTCAATCAAAGGAACCAAGGTCCCACCAGAAATCCAAGCATGTACTCAGGTGATTTCATCTCATCAGGGAGATTATTGAGAGAAAAGAAGTTATTATAGAGAAAATACCCACAGAAGATAATCTTACAGATTTTCTGACTAAATGGCTGACTCAACAAAAGCATAATAGGCACACCAGAGAGTATGGTGTCCAGATTCATACTAGTTGGCTATAGTGCAAGTGGGAGATTGTTAGGGATATGCCCTATACCAAACTTGTGGATGGGCTATATGTACATGTATTTGCAATATTTTCATTAATTAATAAAATGGCAATCTTTATTATATGTGTCTTACATAAATTATATGAATCATCAAACACTTTAATAAAGCCCTTGGAGTAATAAGATGATGGCTTCCACGCATTATGAGAATCATTACTCTCAAACGTTCCTATTCATAGTTTTGTGAATAATCTGGGCATTCATAAAACGGAGAGACTAGCATGATGATATGATCCGCCCTTAAGTGGGGTAGCCGATCTCATAGGCTACTAGCGGAGATATGTCCGCTTGGTGTATCACATGGATGCATGAGTTGGTCGTGTCCATCGAACTGACCGCTAAAAGTTTTCACATGGAGTGTTTATCCCATGTGTCTGTGAGAAATTCATTTATCGATAGTATGACTAGTCCTTTGACTTGAGGTCTTTACAATCTTATGTGTGGATCAAATGACTTTGACATTCTCCTTCCCCGGTTCAAAAAATCCGGTCATAAGGGCATGATTGGGTCATTTTTTGAAACACATGAAGTTTGTAAGGATACAACAGAGAATCACCACTCTCTCAGATAATATTTTCTTATAAGAGTAGTATTCCAGTTCACGGGTTGATATGTGTGATCAGTGCTTGAGACTGTGGCCGCAGTGGAAGAATCATGTGAGATTCTTGGGTTAGCACGATTCATGACACTATCAAAATTATACCTTTGACTATATGGGTAGACACTTTCCATACCCTAGGTCAAACGGTGGGGATACAGTGAGGCGAAGGACCGTATCATATGTAAATCGCATACATAATGGGTATATATCTTTCCTTCTCATTTGGGGGCCTTGGCATGTTGCTAGATGTCAACCTTGGTCATTGAAATCGAATGACCATCTGATCAGAGGATAATTTATGTTCGATTAAATTATCACGATTCATTTCATGTCCAACTTGAGGGGAGCCCAAAAGGTCACACACAACAAAGTCGAAATCAATGGTTAACAGTGCACAATACAAATTTAAAAGCATATATGATTGCTGTAGGAATTGTTCATAAATGGTTCAATGTGTTTAATTATTGAACATATCATTTATGAGGTTCCAAAGTGGCTTAGGGATTGGTGAATGACGATAGAGGCACTTTGGGAATTGGAAAAATGAATAAGGAAAAAAAAACGTGAATATTAAATTTATTTTATTTTTTATTTTTTTTATTTGTTTTGAATTACAATTCGTCCCAAACTCTTATTAGGGATTTATAATCTCATTAAACCACTATATTAAGATCCAATGGCTAAGATTTAATTAGCATTTATCCCACATCAGATTCTTAATTAATTTTGTTGTCTTTGGAGCACCTATATAAACCCAAAGAATTCTTTAAAAATTTTTACACCAAAACCTTTCATATCTTGGGTTTATATAAGTGAGAAACTCTAAAATTTAAGAGTAAGCCACTGATTTTGAGGATCCTTAAGTCTAATTGACTAGAGGAATCTCAAGTTAAAAGTTTTGAGGTATTTGCCTAGGCTAGCACCAAGGAAAAAATACCCGTGCACTCAAGGCGTAGTCTTGCCGTTGAGTTTTGGCTTTGGTGTGTGCACCTTTGGAGGCCACACACTTGGGTGGCTATTTTGAACGTGGAAGAGCTTGCTGAGTTCGAGAAAAGCTTGTAGATTGGAGGGAGGACTGTGTTGGACAATCATGACCTATAACGTCACTATTTATAAAAGAATTGTGGTTTTTGTACAAATTAACTATGTGACAATGGAAATTGCATTTTATCATTTTGTAATTTGATTACTTGAATATATAAATGATAAAAGTCCTTATGATTAGTTCCGAATTATAAGATATGAGACAATATCAATCCATAAAGGTTTAATCATTAAATATCCCTAGTCGTAGTATTATCGAGACTGGACATCGATAATGCAGAATAGACTAGTATTGCACTTGTGCGTGTTATGGAAGCGTAACATCATAGTTCTCATATATTTAAGTATTGGATACTTATGCAAGTGTGATAGGAGGTTGTGTTTACCGATGGTACGGAAACAACTTCGTTCTGGATAGACCCCTCGGAATCCCATTGGTAGTATGACTATGTGTCTATGGGAATCCGAATCAGGGTAGATGTATTTGGTCCTAACCTGAGACTAGCATCGATAGTACTTACGACAATCAATACGCTTTGGTTTTGGTCGTCCGGGACTTAAACAGGTTCTGTGTACGCCTCTTCTTGGTTTATTGAGAATCGTAGTGTATTGGGTGTGATGTCAAGACGAAAGTATCACTTCAGTCATATAGAGATGATGATCACGCAGGGATACATAACTGGTACTCTAATGTGCTGCAACCATCGGGATAATATGACAAGGTCATGATTATCCGATTAAAGAGACTAGTTGCTTGTGATCCGATATATGCTTCGTACGGGGCTGACACTATTCCAGCCCCAGGCCTTGCATGTGATATCCGATACTGGATCGCAATACGCAATACTACGTATACTACGCCTGACAAAGATTATATATTCCTTTAAGAATATTTCTGGAGAATTGGGTAGGCACGATGCTTTGCTAGAAGCGAACCATGTCTCGTAAATCAGTAAGAACATAGTACGAGGTACTCACGTGTTCGGATAGTTTGACGACCGGATTTACTGCCAACATATCCAGGGATCTCATGGGTCGCTTCCCTAAGATTCACCGATGACGTATGATTCGAACATAATTAATCTAGGATTAATTACAGAGAGATTTTATCTGGGATAAAATACTATTAGAAGAGAGAGAACGATTAATTTGGAATTAATCGATAAAATAATATATTCGATATATTAAATGAAATTAGATTTCATAACGGAATTAAAATTAGATTTTAATTCGGGCGAACGAATTAATTTAGAATTAATTCGCAAGCGATGTGAATAGTAATTTTGATAGGCATAATTATTTAATTAAATTTGATTTAATTACGTCGCAACGGAAAATTCATTAATTCGGAATTAACGAACCCGAGCTTGGAATGTGTTTGTGGGCCCACTCGGATTTTGAATTAAAGTGGGGCCCACAAGTCACATCGCAAGTCATATCGCAAGTCACTTTAGTGATGGAAGTCAAATCACATTTTTGTGATTGACATCTAGTCACTATTGGTGATGGGAGTAGTTGGAAGCTTTAATTGTTTTTTCCCTCCAAATTTTCTTTAACCTTTTTGGAAAAGGATATACCAAATTTTGCCTTTGACTTTTCATAAGTGTAATTGGTTTTAGAAATCAAATATACCAAAAACCAAAAGTCTCTCTTATTTCCTCCTTTGGCTGAACTTCACAAGGCTTTTAGGGAAAAATTTGTTGCAATTTTTTCCAAAGCTAGCACTTGAAGAATCATTCTAAGGTGATAGGGAAACCATTCCCAAGAGCTTGGAATCCATCTTAAGCTTGGAGCTTGGACATCAACATTCAAAGAGAAGATCTTGGAGCACTTCTCAAAGGAACAAAGTTTTTTTTATCAACACACCCTATCTTCCGATCTTTGAGTATTCACATGTTTCATGCTTAATATGATCTTGGGATGACCTTAGAAACCCAACAATGGTAATAAAATTTGGGTAAACTTTATTTGAGCATGATTTGATAGAATTGTTTGTTTAAGTATGCTTGTATATTGATAACTTAGAGTTATATATGATCAATTTGATGAAAAATTAATTGGATTAATTTTCCCCAATCATGAAGGCTTGGCCGAATGTAATGATAAACTCTAGGTCATGGTGATTTTTGTTTTAAGACCATTGGATGTGTTTAAAGACATGAGAAATATTGATTTCTGATTTAATTGGATTGAAATCAAAATCGGATTTAAAAATCCCTAATTTCCGTGACTAATATAGCATGTAAATAACTTGATTTTGTTTCAATAATGTTGGACATGAATTGAAAATATTAATGCATGATTAATTAATTAAATTGATATTTTGGAAATGTTAATTTAGATAATTAATTAGTGCAATACACTTTAATTAATTAAATTATGAAATTTGGAATATTAGAATTTAATTAATTGGGCTTAATTTGGAATTGGGCTAAAGATGTTGTATTTGGGCCTAATAGGATTGGTTGTGCCAAGTTGGTTTAGGACAATTGGATTGGATCCAAATTGGGCCTAAACCATTCCATAAAGTCCAAATATAATATATGGGCCTTTTAAAATTTAATTGGGCCTAATGGGCCAAAATTGATTTTTTGACAAATAGGGTGATTCCTTAATTGGGCCTTGGTATTTGGGTTTGACCCATATTGACCAAAGCCCATGCCTTAAGAAATTAACTGAAAGCCCATTGGACTTTAATTAAATGAACATTGGATGTTAATTGGGCTTTGAGACCCATTAAGATTAGATTTAGAATCTAAGTCGTAAAGGCGCATTAAAAGTGTAATTATTTGATTTGGAATTAAATATAGAATTAGTATTGAATACAAATTAAATTGGATTTAAAATTGTAGTTCGATATAATTTAAGAATACGGACTTTGAGTACTTATTCTTAAACGAGTTGGACTCGCGCAAATCAAATCGTTGTTTGAACATTGGATGATCACTTTATTCAAAGATTAATTAATTGGATTAGATTGATTGAATAACATGCTTTGTGTGAATACATGGATGTGTTGTATGAATAATGTATATCGGATGGATATTAGAAGGGTGAGGGCAATTTTGGAAATTATTGTAATAAATTTAGAATTTATTAAATTGGACTTGCGTGTCCAGCCTTATCTCTCGATTCTTTGTAATTCTCTTCTCACCTAATTCCCTTCAATGTTAATTAAGTTTCTTTATTGTATTATGTAATTGGGTAGAAGTTAGAATAGTGCTAGCCGGGGAGAGGAAAGGGAATGATTTGTTCTAGGAACAATTTGTGAGATATCCATATGCATATCATTATTAATTTATTTACCGCGCCTTATTATGCTTTAGAATCATGCTTAAGGGTGTATGATGAGACCCATCAAAGATAATAAATTGGTTGCCAATTTAGGCGAAAAACCCTCAACAAATATTAAACGTTTTCCTTCCATTAAGTGATTCTTTCTCAAGATCCAAGATTGGCACTGGTTTGTTTCTCCAAAGTCAAGACCTTTGTCCATTGCAGATGTGTTTGAATCATGAAGGCTTTGTTCCATATCGTATGTCTTGTCCAAGTTGTGATTTGTTGGCCAAAGTCAAGATCACTTCTTGTCCATCGACATCGATTACAAAGCTTTCCAAAGTCAATGGGTCCTGCTTAACTGGAATCATTTAGCTTGTTGTGCCAAAGCCAAAGCTTAGTTGATTCAGAGGAAAATGTTAGGAAATATATTGGATATATTGACATATATATGTTTCGGACTTGGAGGTCCACCTACCGGATCTAGGAATTGGATGAGATCCAATTGATCTTAGAGATCTACCTAGTTAAATATCATACAGCTTGTTGGCCAAAGTCAAGGTTGTGTGTTATTTAACGGGATCCTAGCCCACTAGGAAACTAGGTTTCCTGAGTACTCAACAGAGGGTTAGAGGCTCGCCGAAAAATAATGGGAGGCCAGTATTGAATTTACAATTTTGTTCAAATACTTGGCTTTACGCGCTTTCAAATTATTTCGTCAATTATATATTTATTAGTTGGACTAATATTTTATTATTTTTTCTTGTAACAGTTGGACTGTACCCAAACATCGTTAATTGAATAGTTTGACTATTGCAATTAAGATGACAGGAAAGTTGAGCATTAGAGATATTATCATGGGGGACAATGTCTTTAATGGCATGAACTTTCAAGACTGGGATATGAATCTCAGGATTGTCCTGGGATCCGAGAAGTTGCTCTACACTATAGAGAGACCTCTTGGGCCTAAGCCTAGATCTGATCAGATAGTTGAGCTAGAGCTTTGGAAGACTCATAGCGATGACATCTTCACTGCTCAATCTATAATGCTTGCTGCTATGACTCAACAATTTCATCGTCAGAACAAGGGATTGAATCCCTATGAGATGATGGCGAAGTTGCATGATCTTCATCGATCTAATCTTAGATCGCAGAGATATGAGTTGCAGAAGAAGCTCTTTCACGCTCGCATGTCAGAGGGTACATCTGTCGAGCACCATATGTCACAGATGATTGCTGACATTGAACAGCTGGGACAGCTAGGCATAGTCTTCGAGGTTGAGACTTCTATAGATTTGATCTTATAGTCTCTCCCCGACAGCTGGAATGGGTTCATCATGAACTACAATATGATGAACCAAGACCAAACTCATGGAGTGTTAATGTCAACACTGCACGAAGCAGAAAAAGAGCTCCTAAAGGGCAAAAAGCACGAGGCGCACTTCGCTTCAACATCTCAATCTTCGAGGGCTTGGCCTAAGGCGACTGGAGGTGTAAAGAAGAAGAAGAAGAAGAAGGGCAAGGCCAAATCTTCAAAACCTTCTGGGAAGGGTAAAGACAGATCCCAAGATGTATGTCTACAGTACGGCAAGCGGGGTCACTGGAAGCGTGACTACCGCGAGTACAAGGCACACATGAAGGAAATCAAAGCGGGCAAGGCACCGGCTTCATGTATGTTTGTTATAGAAATAAACATGTCTACTACTAGTGTTAAAAATTGGATTTTTGATTCTGGTTGTGGTACTCATATATGTACTGATGTGTAGGATCTGCAGATTAGCAGGAGACTGGCCTCAGGAGAGATTGACCTCCGCGTTGGAAATAGGACACGAGTCGCCATTTTGGCCGTTGGCACTTATGTTTTGGAACTGCCCTCGGGGCATGTACTTAAACTTTTAGACTGTTATTATGTACCTAGTTTGACTAGGAATATTATTTATGTATCTATGTTAGCCCAATGTGGGTATACTTTTGTATTTAGAAACACTGGGTGTTTTATGTATAAAAATGATATGGAGATTTGCACTGCTGATGTAAATAATGGTCTTTATATTTTGAATATAAATCAATCTCAAACATATTCTGTAACAAACAAAAGGCTTAAACTAAGTAACAAAGATGAAACTTATATGTGGCATTGTCGTCTGGGACACATTAACAAGACTCGCATATCCACACTTTTGAAGAGTGGGTACTTAGACGGATTTGATCCAAATTCATATGACTTCTACGAATCTTGTTTATTAGGCAAAATGCCTAAAACACCTTTTTGTGGAAATGGTGCACGAGCCACCGAACTGTTAGCCCTCGTTCATAGTGACATATGTGGGCCCATGTCTAGCCAAGCTAGAGGTGGATATGAAGACTTCGTAACCTTTACGGATGATGCATCGCGTTATGGTTATGTGTATCTTATGAGACACAAGTCGAAAACCTTTGAGAAATTCAAAGAGTTTCGACACGAAGTAGAAAAACAAACCGGCAAAAGTATTAAGACATTACGGTCGGACCGTGGTGGCGAATACTTAAGCAATGAGTTTCTTGATTACTTGAAAGAATATGGTATTCTTTCACAGTGGACTCCTCCCGAAACACCGTAATTAAACGGTGTGTCCGAACGGAGAAACCGAACTTTGTTGGACATGGTAAGGTCTATGATGAGTCGTACAGAGCTACCTATTTCCTTCTGGGGATATGCATTGAACAGTTCAATACTTATTTTGAATAAGGTTCCGTCAAAGTCTGTTCAACTGACACCATATGAAATATGGACAGGAATGAAACCGGGTTTCTCATCCTGAAGATTTGGGGATGCTGGGCATACGTCAAACGTTTGGAAGGTACCAAACTTGAACCCAAATCGGATAAATGCCTATTTGTAGGATATCCTAGGGAAACCAAAGGATATACTTTATCACCCCACAAGAGAACAAAGTATTTGTTGCTCTACATGCGGTTTTCCTTGAGAAGGAATTCCTAAATGCAGTGGTAAGTGGGAGAAAAATAGAGCTCGATGAAAAATTGGAGTGATACTGTTCCTGGTACAGAATCCTTAACGGAATATGAACAGTTCATCAGGGATGAAACTGTACCATAATCTTTGAATACACAAGAACCGTGTAGGTCGGAGAGAGTCATAAAATAACCTGAGAGGTATGGGTTTATGATCTCACCTCATTTAGATATTAATCTAATTGAGGAAGACGAACCGGCTACATATGAGGAAGCGATATAAGGTATCGACTCCATTTTATGGCAAGAAGCCATGAAGTCCGAAATGGATTCCATGTACACCAACCAAGTTTGGACACTGGTTGATGCACCAGAAGGCGTAAAGCCTATTGGTTGCAAATGGGTCTTCAAGAAGAAGACCGACATGGATGGCAACGTACAAACATACAAAGCTAGGCTTATAGCGAAAGGGTATCATCAACGACATGGTGTCTATTATGATGAAACTTTTTCACCTGTTGCCATGATAAAATCCATTCGGATTATGCTTGCTATTGCTGCATATTTCGATTACGAGATATGGCAGATGGACGTCAAAACCGCTTTCCTTAACGGAAACCTTTTGTAGGATGTTTATATGCAACAGCCTGACGGTTTTGTCATACCAAGACTTGCAAACAAGGTTTGTAAGTTAAATCGATCCATTTATGGATTGAAGCAAGCATCACGTTCTTGGAACCAACGTTTTGATGAGATCATAAAAGAATATGATTTCGTTCAAAATGAGGATGATCCTTGTGTATATAAGAAGGTTAGTGGGAGCGCACTGAAATTCGTTGTCCTTTATGTCGATGATGTATTGCTTATTGGCAATGACATTCCCATGCTACAATCGGTGAAAGCTTGGCTTTCATTAAAATTCTCCATGAAAGATCTGGGAGAAACAGCCTTTATTCTAGGAATATAGATCTACCGGGATAGATCTAGAAAGCTGATTGGACTCTCCTAGAGTACATATGTTGACAAAGTGTTGAAGAGATTCAACATGGATCAGTCCAAGAAGGGACTGTTGCCAGTGTCACATGGCGTCACTCTATCTAAGGACATGTGTCCTAAAACTCAAGATGACAGAGACAACATGAGTCAGATCGCGTTCGCCTCGGTAGTCGGATCGATCATGTATGCCATGATATGTACGCGACCTGATGTCTCGTATGCTGTGAGCATGTGTAGTCATTATCAGGCCGATCCATGTGAAGGTCACTGGATGGCGGTTAAGAATATCCTTAAGTATCTTAGATCAACTAAGGATGCCTTCTTAATCTATGGAGATGGAGAACTTGAGGTAACTGGGTATACCGATGCAAGTTTCCAAACCGATAAAGATGACTGCAAGTCGCAATTCGGGTACATATTTTATTTGAACAACGGAGCAGTAAGCTGGAAATCTTCCAAGCAAGAGACTGTTGCCGATTCAACAACAGAAACAGAATACATTACTGCAGCTGAAGCAACAAAAAAGGTAGTTTTGATCCGTAAATTCCTACTTGGATTAGGCGTAGTTCCATTAGCAGTTGAGCCCGTTCCATTATATTGTGACAATAACGGGGCTATAACGTAGGCTAAGGAACCAAGGTCTCATCAACGATCCAAGCATGTTCTTCGACGTTTCCATCTGATTCGTGAGATCATATATCGTGGCGATGTGAAGATCGAGAAGGTCGCATCAGAGGAAAACATAGCAGATCTGCTGACGAAAGCTATTCCTCAGTAAATGTTTGAGTGACATGTACATAGTTCAAGTGTTAGATGCTTGAGTGACTGGCTATAGGCCAAGTGGGAGATTGTTGGACAATCATGACCCATAGCGTCACTATTTGTAAAAGACATTATGGTTTTTGTACAAATTAACTGTGTGACAATAGAAATTGTATTTTATCATTTTGTAATTTGATTACTTGAATATATAAATGATAAAAGTCCTTACGATTAGTTCCAGATTATAAGATATGAGACAATATCAATCCATAAAGGTTTAATCATTAAATATCCATAGTCGTAGTATTATCGAGACTGGACATCGATAATGCATAATAGACTAGTATTGCACTTGTGCGTGTTATGGAAGCGTAACAACATAGTTCTAATATATTTAAGTATTGGATACTTATGCAAGTGTGATAGGAGGTCGTTTTTACCGATGGTACGGAAACAGCTTCGCTCTGGATAGACCCCTCGAAATCCCATTGGTAGTATGACTATATGTCTATGGTAATCCGAATCAGGGTATGTGTATTTGGTCTTAACCTGAGACTTGCATCGCTAGTACTTATGACAATCAATACGCTTTGGTTTTGGTCATCCAGGACTTTAATAGGTTCTGTGCGCCTCTTCTGGGTTTATTGAGAATCGTAGTGTATTGGTTGTGATGTCAAGACAAAAGTATCACTTCAGTCATATGGAGATGATGATCACGCACGGATACAGAACTGGTACTCTAATGTGTTGCAACCATCGGGATAATATGACAAGGTCATGATTATCCGATTAAATAGACTAGTTGCTTGTGATCCGATATATGCTTCGTACTGGGCAGACACTATTCCAGCCCCAGGCCTTGCATGTGACATCCGATACTGGATCGCAATACATAATACTACGTATACTACGCCTGACAAAGATTACATATTCCTTTAAGAATATTTCTGGAGAATTGGGTAGGCACGATGCTTTACTAGAAGCCAACCATGTCTCGTAAATCGGTAAGAACGTAGTACGAGGTACTCACGTGTTCGGATAGTTCGACGACCAGATTTACTGCCAACATATCCAGGGATCTCATAGGTCGCTTCCCGAAGATTCACTGATGACGTATGATTCGAACATAATTAATCTAGGATTAATTACCAGGAGATTTTATCTGGGATAAAATACTATTAGAAGAGAGAGAACGATTAATTTGGAATTAATCGATAAAATAATATATTCGATATATTAAATGAAATTAGATTTCATAACGGAATTAAAATTAGATTTTAATTCGGGTGAATTAATTAATTTAGAATTAATTCGTAAGCGACGTGAATAGTAATTTGTTAGGCATAATTATTAAATTTAATTTGATTTAATTACGTCGCAATAGAAGATTCGTTAATTCAGAATTAACGAACCGGAGCCTGGAATGTATTTACGGGCCCACTCGGATTTAGAATTAAAGTGGGGCCCACAAGTCACATCGCAAGTCACTTTAGTGATGGAAGTCAAATCACCTTTTTGTGATTGACATCTAGTCACTATTGGTGATGGGAGTAGTTGGAAAATTTAATTGTTTTTTTCCCTCCAAATTTGCTTAACCTTTTTGGAAAAGGATATACCAAATTTTGCCTTTGACTTTTCATAAGTGTAATTGGTTTTAGAAATCAAATATACCAAAAACCAAAAGTCTATCTTCTTTCCTCATTTGGCCGAACTTCACAAGGCTTTTAGGGAAAATTTTGTTGCAATTTTTTCCAAAGCTAGCACTTGAAGAATCATTCTAAGGTGATAGGGAAACCATTCCCAAGAGCTTGGAATCCATCTCAAAGCTTGGAGCTTGGACATCAACATTCAAAGAGAAGATCTTGGAGCACTTCTCAAAGGAACAAAGTTTTGTTTATCAACACACCCTCTCTTCCGATCTTTGTAAGTGTGTTTCCGCCATTCTTACTTTGAGTATTCACATGTTTCATGCTTAATATGATCTTGGGATGACCTTAGAAACCCAACAGACTGGAGGAGTCTTCGGTTCAAGCAATTCTTTTTCTTTCTTTATTTTAATTAGAGTTCTTATGATAGTTAGCATGTTTAGGTTTATGTTCTTTGCATGTTTTATGAGTTTTTATGTTTAGAATATATAGTAACATGCCTAGGCTTGTAGAAAAATCAAAACAAATGGGTCTTGGCCAAAGGGATAATGGCATCATAATTTTTAATTTTCCGCTGAGCACTCGCGGCCGCTTCCGAACATGAAACAGAAACTGACTGAGCGAATATGAGGCTAGCTAGTGAGTCTGAATCCAATGAGGTGTTAATTTTGGAGGTTTTCTTTCCTTTCGGTATTCGTTTCCCGTGACTTCTGTAACTTTTCAAGTAGTGCCACCATACGAGGCTCATCATTGGGCTTCATGAAAAAATACAATGCCTACAGCGACTCAGCCCTCTTTAGCTTTGCGATGCTAAAGTGCGTGGTGATGCAGCTTGTCCAGCATCGTGACGTGATGTTGTGTAAATCCCAGGCAATAGCTAAAATATTTTGGGTATCGCAACGTGGGCTGTTACGCGTCGCGACGCGGCCTATTTTCGATGTATGGAAGATAAAAACATACACATCAAAAATTACGTTAACCAGACTCTTATTTTTCTATACTAATCTAATTATTATAAATAGTAATCCAAGGCATCCATTGGTCTTCAAATCATGCTCCATGGTGTGTTGTTGAGTTCTTTGCGAAATCGGCCGTCTTGAGTCCTTCGCGGCATCGGGTCTCCAAGTTTCAAATAGAGTTACAACTTGAACTTTTTTCATAGGAATGAAATTAAAAAATTGAAAAGAATATGACCTTATGGCCTTACATTTCTAGTAGAAAAAATAAGAGCCAAAAAAATTAACGATCAATGCAATACATTCATCACATGAATCAAAATAAACATTCATCTCATGAATCTAAAATTGTGTCTACTCATCAAAACATACATACTAATAATTTATATCTCATATAAATCATAAAAAAACACTTTTAATTGAAAGAGAAGGGTTAAGAACACTTTTCAACCTTAGCTCTGATACCAATTGTAGGAAACGCATTTCTAAGTGTGCAGCGGAAAATCCTTTGGCTCGGATCGACCTTGAAAAATTCCTTGCCTTCTCCCTTTGTTCAAACCAAATTCCACAAACTCTTGGGGATTGGATTTGCTTCTCGATGTGGATATGTTTCCTTAGAGATCCGATGCTTGTATCCACCATCCGATCTTCCGAACTATATCTCGAAACTAACAAAGCGAAGTGTGGGCTTCACTCACAAAGATTGTTCTCTAAACTCTTTAGAGTAGTATGTTGTCACAAATTATTTCTTTTAATTCTTTCAACACTTGATAGAATTAAGAAGAAAAAACTCCCTCTAATTTTTGGCTTTTTGAAAGAATGAATGAAGAAGATGAAGATCTAACTCACTCTTATTTTCTCTATATTCTCAACACTTGAGAAAATATTATTTTCTCTAAACTTTTGAAGAAGTTTTCGGGATTTTATTTTTTCTCTAACTCTCTCACAGCTCTTGAATGAATGGTAGAACAATTTCCTCCAACACCTGAGTGGAAATGGTAGAGATTATATTCTTTTTCAAATACAACAAAACCTTATCAATAATCCACACATGTTATTCTATTGTAATGACAAACACAATTAAGTGAAATGCTAAGCGAAGACATGTGAAGTAGACAAAGGTTAGGTAATTAGGTCATACCTAATTAGACATAAAATATTAGAGAGTATGGCAAGCCATATGGAAGTGTATCCAAGACAATGCAAATACCATTATCTTTATAATTATATAATTATCATAGTTATGATGCAATAATTATCTCATAATTATTACTTGATTATCTCATAATCAAGAATTATCAAAATGATGTAATTATTATCTCATAATTATAATTTGATTATCTAATAATTTAATATAGTTTTTATTTGTGAAAATTATATTATTAATCTCATTAATAATATATAAATATTATGTGAGCATATAATTAGACAATCCAATTATATTAGGTTTGCTACAGTTAATCGAGCTAGCACGGGACAAAATGGACCTACATTCCGAGCTCCAAAAAATTTCGATATATTAATTAAACACTTTAATTCAATATCTCGAATTATCAACTTCACATTATTCCACTAAAAACTCAAAGTTGCACTCTCAATGCGATAGATGGAAAATATAAGCCGAATAATTTCGGTGTCCATCGATATAGTCATTACTTACAGATTAGCCATTCACGAGTATCTCATAATTAGAGCTGGGTCATAAGTCCATTATACTCATCTAATTACTTTATACCTTAAGTACCATTGATTCTATAATAAACAATTTATTCATAACTATTATGAATATAAATCTTTCTATTCGCATCAGAAAGACTTGAGCGCTCTAATCGTTCAAGTACCGAATCAGCCATTAAAAAAGATAATCTTTTACTTCTCGTAAGAAGGAGTGAAATCCATGTCTTTGTAAAACATTCCCAACTACACACCAAGCCATATCCCTAAAATAAGTAGTTATTGGCCGTGACTGCTACACCAGCCTCACCTTAGTAAATCAAAGGACATAGCTGCCATGTAGGAGTTCGTAGTACACTCAGGATTAAGATCAATACATTTATGACCATCTAGTAGATAAAATGAATTTCTATGTTTAACAGATATTATAAGATATTCATTTCTATTTGGGTCCAGTCCTATATGATCACATCATTCAAGGTGCCTCCATTCTCATGTCACCACATGAACGATCCCAGATCAAAATCATTATACAAGTATATAATAAACCGCAGTTATAGATAAACCACAAACAAAGTACCCGATTTGCTTGATCTCTATAGACTGTTTTAAATTACTAACTTCAGACTTAAATCCTCTTGTATATGATACTCATATACTAAGTTCTGAAAGCACATGAGTAATCAAGGGTAAACAAGATAATTTACAATATGTGATTTAAATCAAACAATTTTGATAAATGAATAATGCATCTTTTATTTATGTAAAAAATTATGCTTATAATACATGAAGCCTTAGGGCAAAAATCCCAACAATATACCCAACTTATAGAGGGCTTTATGTATATATATTTGTAATAAAATAGAGTAATTCTTTTATTTGTATATTCACATTAATCAATAAAATGACATTATTCATTATTTTATATATATATATATATATATATTTTTTAAATTTGCTTGGGATATATATACACACACACACACACATATATTACGAGAAACAAGATCTTTAGCGTCCAAAATTTTAACGTCGCAAAATATGTATTTAGCGTCGCCAAATCAAGGTGACGCTAAAAGTAACAACATATTACGTTGCAAGGCTGAAAATTATGGCATTTAACGTCGCTATTGATACCAGCTACGCTAAAAGTCTGCGAAAAACTATTATTATCTTTTTTCTTCAATACCATGTAAAAAATACACATTTTCATCATTTTCAACCACAATCCAACACTTAGTTAATTAAGATATGTATTTTCTCTAATGTATTACTATTATTGTAGTAATTATTTACCCATTATGTATTTTTGAGTATATCCCCTAAAATTAGAGTTTAGAATTTAATTAGGTAAATAATTTATTTTATGAATTTAGCTAATTAAGGTATGTATTTTCTCTAATGTATCACTATTATTGTAGTAATTTATTTAATCACTATATATTTTGGAGTAAGTCCCCTAAAAATAGGGTTTAGAATTTAATAAGGTAATATTTTATTTTATGAATTTAGCTAATTAAGATATATGTATTTTCTCTAATATGTATCACTATTATTGTAATAATTTATTTAGTTATTATGTATTTTTGAGTAAGTCCCCTAAAATTAGGGTTAGAATTTAATTAGGTAAATATTTTAATTTATGAATTAATTAGCTAAATATTTAGTTTATGTATTTAATTGATAGTTCATATAATTATTATGGATAATTTGATTTTGATAAGTATGTATGTATATGGTTTAATTGTTAAGTAAAATATTATACATACATTAATTTATCATTTTATATAGATTTTTTTATATTGTTTTTGATATGAATAGAATTTGGATGAGTGTTCCCAATATATTGAGTATCAAATAATGTAAAGGGGTGGAAGAATTTATGGAAGCAGCAAAATAAGTTGCTGATGCGGAAATTCGCGTGCATTGTCCATTTAATAACTGTTTGAATAGGAGAAAGAAACATTTGAGCGAAGTCATGGATCACTTATACATGTCAGGAATTCAGCAACTTATCAGATATGAGTTTACCATAGAGAAAATAAAAACTATGTCTCTCGGTATACCCATTCAGAAGCTGGTACCAGTTATCATTAGCATCGTCAAGAAAATGATAATGATGATATGATTTTTGCTTTACATGACTTGCAAGGTTCGAAATTTGGTGGAGAAACATCACATCTGGAGGAGAACAACAAACAGAAAGTGTTTAGTCAGTTACTTGAAAAGCTAAAAAAATACCATTCGATGGTGCTGGCAAGTCAACTTTGAATTTTGTTGTCAAACTACTCCATATTAAAGTAATGGAATGACCAATAAAAACATTGATATGATGTTAGAGTTGCTTGGACTGATGTTACAAGCAGACACAAAATTGCCAAAATCATATTACGAGGTAAAATAATTTTGCGTGATTTCGAAATGGGATATGAATTGATACACGCCTATAAGTATGATTGTGTATTATTTCGTGCAGAGTATGAATTTCTTGAGAATTGTCCAATCTATGTAGAAAACTGCTATAAGATCCGTGGTTTGAAAAAAAAAAAGTGCCTCAGAAGGTAATGCATTAATTTCCATTGACACATAGACTACAAAGCTTGTTTATGTCACGTCACATCGTATTTGACATGAGATGACATCATGATAAGAGAGTTGGTGATAAGGGCATTCTTAGGAACCATGTTGTTGCAACTGAGTGGAAAAACTTTGATGATATTTACCAGCGTTTTACCGAGGACCTTCATAATGTCAAGTTAGGCTTTGCATCTGTTGGTTTAATCCTTTTGGAAACATAATGTAGGACACAGAAACTGGGCGACGCAAGTTGTTCTAGGCTCGTGGCCTAGTTGGGAGTACGGAGTAGCCCACGGGGGACTAAACCGAGGAATAATAGAGTCGCCACCCGGTGTGACCCGGGAAAATGATTTAAGGCCGCACTCACCCCTCGCAAGGGAAGACCGCAAACCGTTGGGTTCATAATGGTCCCTTACTTATGTCACTCGTAATGAACAGATTTGTGCAATTTTAACCAAGTCTACTCAACATACATTTGCAAAAAGGTAACCTACACCTAAATTCGTATACGGCTTAAATCTAAGTTTGCATGCTTTAAAAGCTAGTTATCATAACGGAAAACATATGATATCACACAACGAACATGTTGGACAAATAACGATCTAAACATGATGTGAATTAAACTCCTATTGCGAAAGAAAATAACTAAGTCATGCTAAAAAAATAAAATAACCTCCTAACGGCCTAATCATACTTGAATACAAGTTTGGATGAAATGGAATATGTGAATATCTCAAGTGGTACGGGGCATTGTATCCCGAGTGCAAACCATAATACCGTCCATTCGGATTCGGCTACGGAATTTATGTCCGGATTTCCATCCAATATACCATAAGAAAGAACACATATTTCATTCACCCGGAATCACATCATATACTAATTTACAATGTTCATGCGAAATAAAGTAAATCACATGCTTTCTAAATCACTAGTTCATGCGAGGAAAAATAAATTACATACTTTCTAAGTCACTAGTTCATGCGAGGAAAATAAGTAACATGCTTTCTAAATCACTAATTCATGCGAGGAAAATAAGTAACATACTTTCTAAGTCACTAGTTCACAAATGGAGGAAATAAGTAACATGCTTTCTAAATCACTAATTCATGCGAGGAAAATAAGTAACATATGCCCTCAGGTCTAACCTTTGTGTCGTCTTTTGGAAGTGCGTTATACGGCCGTCGGAAGGGCTAACACTCTGTGACTCCTCATGTTCGCTGGTTCGATGTTTTCCTCTGCTGTTTTGCTGTTTTGTTCGCTGTTTCCACTTCATTTCGCTGCGATTTCCGTTGTATTTTCTGGTCACTGCTTCAGGTGTGTTAAGGGGCTATTTTGTGGTGGTTTGAGGGGTATTTGTGCAGTTTTTGGGGACTGTTTTTCGGTAATTAGGGGCTGCTGAGTGGGGTAAATTTCGGTGATCTATGGGGCAATTTTAGGGGCAATTTTGCGTGAAATAGAAAGGCAGAATGGAGGGCTGGTCTGCATGTTTCAGAGGCTGAAAGGGAGGGGCTGTGTGCGTGTTTCAGGGGCTGAAACGGAGGGGCTGAGTGCGTGTTTCAGGGGCTGAAATGGGGGCTGATCTGTGTGGGTTTAAAGACTGGAATGAAGGCTAGTTGGCGTGAAGTGCAAGGGAAGAATGAGGGCTGTGTGGCGTGAGCAATGAGGGCTACAGTGAGGGCTGATCTGCGTGGATTTAGGGGCTGATCTGCGTGGGTGCAAGGGCTGAAATAAGGGCTGTGTGGCGTGAGCAATGAGGGCTGCAATGAGGGCTAGTTGGCATGAATTAGAAGCTGAAATGGAGGGCTGTTTTGGCATATTTCAAGGGTTGCAATGAGGGTCCTTCAGGCGTGAACAAGGGGGCTGCTATATAGGGTAATTTAGGCGTGACTTTGGTAGGCAGAATGGAGGAGGGCTGTATTGGAGTGAGTGCAAGGGCAGAATGAGGGCTAGTTGGCGTGGATGCTTGAGAGAATAAGGGAGTTTTTTGTTGTGTATGTGCTATGAAGATGCTAGGGATTTCAAGGGAGCAAATGGTTGTTTATATAGGCAAATGGATAGGGGCTTCCTTGTTTGAGAAGGAAAAGTACTTGCTTTGTTGAAAAAAATGGAAAAGGGAAGGCTAAGTCATGGGTGTGGGGTTAGTGAATTAAATGGTGTGGGGAAATGTCATTAATGGCTTGGAAACTTGTTGAAAAAGGAAGGTGATTTGTGGTTTCTTTTGACTTGGAGGGGGATGACATTAATGGCTTGGAAACTTTGTTGAAAAATGGGGAGTAAGGTAATTGTAGGTCAAATGTGTGGGGCATGCATGGTAGAAGGTTAATTTGGTTGTTTGAATAGTTGGTGGAAAGGTAAATGTGGTGTAATGGGCGTGGGCCTTGTGTGTTGGTGGCTTGGTGTGTGATTTGGTTGGTTTTGGTGGGCTTATGGGCGTGAGTTTGGTGTTTGGGCCAAGGAAATGTTGCAACGGAAATCCGACGGACAAACCCGAAGCTAAACGAGCGAATCAAATCCAACAAAACATCAATTCTCAATTATTCCCTTCCGACGTCCGTTTCTCGCGACTTCCACGACATAAAAAGGTAGTGCCTCCGCTGGAGGCTCATCATCTGGACTTATACACAAAAATGTTGTGGCTACAATCGCCCCCACTTTGATGGGATATGTACAGTGTGTAACAAAGACAGTCCTATCAAAGTTCGTGCAATGCATTTTTACTTACCTGGCTCGCCAGCTGCCACCTGACTTGCCTGTTGCTTCAAGCTGAGTTGATGATGCAGTGGACCTCGATCCTGGGACGCATCCCAATAACTGCAACTGATGTGTGGGCCTCGACCCTGGGACGCATCGCAATAACTGCAACCGACAACGGGGGCCTCAACCCTGGGACGTATCCCAATACCGCGAACAAAATGGGCCTCGACCCGGGGATGCATCCCCAAAACTGATGATGTAGAGGACCTCGATCCTGGGACGCATCCCAATAACTGCAACCGAAAAAGGGGGCCTCGACCCTGGGACGCATCCCAATATACTGCACTGCCTCTCACGAGATAATCTTGATAGCTAAACATATTTTTGTCCTCAACGGATGCTTCGTGTCGAAACCAGAGAATCTTCAAAGTATCTGATACAACTCAAATCCGACCATCTGAGTGAATGATCTGAACTAGACTCCAAGCGTGTGTGTGCCAGGGCTCTTTCGCAGCTTAGTCCCTAAATAAGCTGACTTGATGATTCCGTCTCGGAGAATCGGACCAATGGGTCTAACCAATCTAGATGTCTTGATCACTTTCCGTGATTACTTCGACATACTCAACATGATAGGGTCTTTTTTTTCCTTTTGTCTCTTTCTTGCCCTTCTTTCCATTTTGAACTTTCTTTTCTTTTTCTTTTTCTTTTTCTCTTTTTTTTTCGACACACCTACCCTTTAAGGTAGCATTTCTCCTCATGGTGGTCCTAATACTCACCCATGGGTAGCTTCACGCTTATCGGTTATAGGCGGTCCATTTTTTTTCTTTTCTTTTCATTGCTGAGACTTTTCTTTGTTTCCAACTATATCATATATCGTAGCATCAGTAAACCAGGGTGGACATCCAGGCCAACGGTCATTCACTGATCCATCATCTCTTCAATTAGTCATCTTTCCGACCACTCAGTCTTTTACTGCTGAGATCCCGTCAAGTGTTTGTGAGTCTAGCTGAGATCAATTTACTCAGAATACCGGATGAGAGTACCTTTGGCACTTGTCGTTTCTAAGGTTTCTTCTTTACAACATACAGTGTCATCATCGGACATATGTCTAGCCACCAAATATTTCTTCTTTCTCTGAAATTCATCTTTTCAACTGCTGATAATTTGGGGCTTCGCCCCCAGGGGTTCATTTATGAAAACTGCTGGTATTACTCTATTTGCTTTCAACTTGCTTGTATTCTGTCGATTTCTCTTTCCTTCTTTGAGACCTGCGAACACAAACAAAACAACAGAATAAAGATGTGTGCACGTGATGTGTATGCATGCATGTGTAGAGGTACTCCATGTTCCTGAGGAGTTAGACCCTCATTGTGCTCCTTGGCGCCGTATGTTTCTGGTCGCCCCCTGAATCTGCTTTATAGTTCCTTCCTGCTGGTTCTCTTTTGTCCGGATCCTGCAAACACAAGACATAAAGCAAGGGACACAAGTATGTTACGTGTATACATGTATGGATGAACTTCCTATCCCGTTGGGTTAGGTCTTCTACCGATTTTCTTGGTGATGGCTCTGTCTTCTTTCCCTCACGCAAAGTATAGCTTCAATCTGTCAACATTGATTGGCTCAGTGAACTCATTCCCTTCCAAGTCTGACAGCCTCACTGCTCAATTTCCCATGACTTTCTACACTATGTAAGGTCCTTCCCAGTTAGGTCTGAACTTCCCTCTCGGGTCTGCTGTCGACGGCCTCGACTGCTTAAGTACCAAATCACCCTTTTTGATCTTGGAAGGACGAACCTTTTTGTTGAATGCTCGAGCTAACCTTTTCTGGTATATCTGCATGTGATGTAAGGATTAGATGTACATTAATTAATTATCAAATGAGATTTTGACACATGTCATAAATATATCTATTTTTTATTTAATTTAAATAAAAATATAATAATACATATCTAGATATTTATATTAATTAATTAATTAGTTATTTAATTGTTAAATAATTAAAGTAATTAAAAATTAAATATCTAAAGTCACAATTGGCTTGGAAATTGCATATTGTAATTGGTTACAAATGATAATTAGAATTTATGGTTGTAGTTATCAAATTGAATAAGTAAGCTTGACTTATTATTTAATTTATTTAACCAACCAAAATGACCATTTTGCCCCCTTGGTTTCGGCCAACCTAACCTATGTATAAATGATTTTGTTTCATTTTGCGTAAAAATTCAATCGTCCAAGAACATAGAAAAAGAGAGGTTTGAGAAAAAATAAAAGTGTTATACCTTTTGTTGAAGAAAAATTTAAAAATAAGTTTCTAATGTTCTATTACTCGACATATAATGTTGATTTATTTTTCATCTCTTGAATATATGTTGATATAATTGGATGCCTTGAAAAAAGATATATGCATGTGTTGTAATTGGAAGTACGCTTAATTAGAGCAATAAAGGCTTACTTTGGTTATTAAATAGCTTAGTTTCCATTTTAGAGTGTTATGACCACTCTTGTAATACCTAGAATTGTTCTTGAGTTCTTCATTTGTGGTGACTTTGATTATTATAGAGATTAATAAATTTAATGTTGAGAAATTGGATTTTAGCACGAAAAATTGATTAATTTTGTTCCCTGATCAGATCTATAAATTTCAGAGTTTTGGTGGTGAACATTATGATATTTTAATATATTGGATGTGTATTGGGGATTAGAATTATTGCCGAAAATTATTTCGGAGTGAAAATACGTGAAAACGGTGAAAAACGATGTTACCGAGTAAAATTCCACTTCACCGGGTAAAGTCTGTCCAAACAGTGAATTAGTCAATGTTCGGGTAGAACATGAACTGACCAAACACTATTGGGGCAGATCTGGACAGTCTTGTGTGGTCTTGGTAGGTTAGTTCGGATAAAAACGCATTTTATTCTATTTTATAGAAAATTATTTTTTTTAAATTTTTCGTAGTGTTTTCATAATTTATTATATCGTTATTTGATAACATAAAACATACTTAAGAGAAATATAAAAATTATTTGATATAGGATACCAGATAATTTATTCAGTAAGTTTAAAAAATCTAAAATTACGATTTCACCTAAACCACGCTTCTGCCGCATATAACCCTAACAAAATGGTATCAGAGCAAGTATGATCCTACGTCCATTACATTTTTTCATGTTAGATATATGATATTTAATCCAATTTTATTATTTGCACATACATGTGAAATTAATTTGATTAATTTCGAATTGTTTGACAATTTAGGAATGTCCCCGCCAATAAAGCTTTATAGTAACTAGTATTATGAATATTTTTTCTAGGTTAGTTTTGCCAATACGGATGTGAATGATTTTCAGATGTTGTAGCTGTATCGTGCCAAAGCTGTGCAGTTATAGTTGACAGTAGTTCGTTTGCTCCGATAAAACTTATATAGTAAGAGACAAATTCAAGTGAAGGTGGAAATCCTCAACGTGCCAAAGTTGTCAAGACTATACTAATAGCTTGAGTTTGTCATTGACAAGTGAAGCCTTGATACGCCTCTTGTGAACGTGAAAGTAGTGAGAGGCACGGCTGGGTAAAAAATCCATAATTAAGGCAGTGTGTAATATTATGAAAATTATCTGCTATTGTTTTCCTTATTCTATCGTGTAGATAGAATTAAACTTTTAATCCGCTGAATTCATATTTGATATATATATATTTTCTAAATTCACTTTTTGTTGCAGATTTCTAGAATAGTTTTTATATTAGAGTAGGCAAAGATATAATTAGATTAGTCTAAACCATCAGGAACTTTCGTTCCGATTTTCTTGGAAAATCAAGATGGTTAGTGACTTAGTTTCCAAGTCACGATAGGTTATCTAAATAAATATACATTTAAAGATATAATCATATAGAGAGAATAGTTTCTTATGCAGTAACAATTGAAATAAATTAGTTCATGTCTCGAGATTCTTATCTGCATTAAGAAAACCCTATTAGGTATTTTTTAATCTGACAATGATGTTTCTTGATTTTGATGACCTTTAGAGGTCATGTGTCTCACGCTGTTTGCTAGTCAATTATTTACAATTGTTGTGAATAGTTGAAGGCAATTAGAAAGGAAAAGAAAGATGATGTATATAGTTGTGTGAGCAGAATATCGATTTTCCTAACACGACAGCTATAGATATTGAATATTAGATCTTCTGTCTAGTCGGTTAAAATATTGTTAAATGATTGTCTTGATATTTAATATCAGAACTTGCGACTATTGGATAGTTGCTTGTTCTTTATAAATAATTGTTACATATTTTAATACGACTAGTAGTTTCGTTAACGTAGAAATAAATATTAAGAAATATTTTCGGTAATATAAATAATTTAGAACAGTGATTTATGAGATTTTAACACTTAAGAAATAAATGTTTAACTAGTATGATAATGAATGGTCTGATTCAAGATCACACCACATATCCATATTTATTCAATGAATATTGTATTCATAGAATGTGACTAAATCTCATTTTCCAATAATTGTTATTGGATCACTAATTTATTAAACTAATATATTAGATGTATGTAGTTTGATTAATTATAAATTACTCTAGGTAATTTTTTATACTTCGTAACTTAGTCAATGAGTTGTCATGACTTGGTTATATGTTTCAAATGGAACACACATTGAATATCTTGAAAGGTTCGAGAACTTTCAATTTGTTCAGATGAAATGCGGATCAGCTATTTTGATTGGTTCAAAGATTTTTGACCTGAAGTCTTGAAAACTGTATCTTTAAAATTCTTCGCAAATCTTTGAATTGTTCAAAGATATTTGATATGATCAAACATATGAATTTATGGTAATAAGTTCTAAGATTATTTAATGAATATGATTCTTACTCAATATTATCCTTTTACGATTCCATCGTGATGGAATTGATGAGTGGAGGAATCGAATCTTATATAATTTGATTCGTTCTATATTGTGTATTACCAAATTAATTTCGATACTCTTGGGGTTATTCTCTGGTAAATCTAATTTATCCTTTTGATTAAGGTTGAAAAGTTTGAGATTTGAATCTTTCTTTTTGTATAATAGTTATACAATTAAAAGAACTTGCGTCTCGGAGGTACAAGTAAAAGTTTGTCATTTATTCTATTTAATAGAATTTTATATTTTATTTGATAGAATATATTTTCTACGATCCCGAGTAATAAAATGGTTTTATTACTTGGTGTGTAATATTAGATGTTGACAATTCAAGAAAAGACTTAACTTATTAAAGTAAAATGCGAGAGTGATAAACTTTAAATGGAACCACATAATTAATAAGATGAAAATACCATTAGACATCTTTCGTATAAGTCCAATACAATGTCATAGTCATTTGCGAAGTATTTGATAAGTAATGGCTCAGATGTTTTCTTTTAGAAGAAAATTATCCTATAACTTACACTTGAAGCGAATCTGATATTGATTTCAGAATTTAACATTGAACCATAGATCTAATATTTTTCTTAACTTACTACAATCAAGTTTTTAAACTTGATTGATCTTCTATTATGAATTGTTCATAATATGCGTAACTGGTTTACAGAGCGGAAACTAAGTGAGCTGATTAAAGGTTTGCCTTTTAAAGTATGACAATGGAAAAAAATTTATACTCAGAAATCTATTGTAGATTTGGATGAAACTTGTCTCTAATCATACTAATGGAATAATTAGGATCTCTTGGTTAATGTTAATACTAGACTTTGCATTTTGGCTATGAATACAAAATGATGTTTTCAAATTGTCTATTTGAGATCCATTGGGTTTTCTTTGTTTGAAGAGTTCCGTTATGGAATGGCTTGGAGTTTGTATTATACTAATACCGCAATTTGGTTTTTAAGCTTATAGAGCTTATTGTAGACTC
>SKCR01029083.1:0-146861 GCA_019454045.1 Zanthoxylum bungeanum | reverse complement strand
ACATTTTACAATGTACGATTCCACGGAGAGTTTTCGAAAGCCAAGCTTTCTTCGATTATTATGGGAATATCATTTCCAAGAAATGACATATTATCATTATTTATAGGACAGTATTTTCAGTGCGCTCCCACTAACTCTCTTATATACACAAGAATCATATCGTTTTGAATTAAATCATACACCATTATGATTACATCAAAACAAAAATTCCAAGAACCTATGATTGCTTCAATCTAAACATGGGTCGAATAACCTGCAAACCTTGTTTGCAAGTTTTGGTACGACAAAACCGACAGGATGTTATAAACATCCTCCAAAAGGTTTCCTTTTCAGGAAAGTGATTTTCCTGTTAAGCTGACATATTTCATAAATGAAATACGCAGCTTTAGCAAGCATTTTCCAAATGGATTTATCGTGGCAACAGTTAAAAGGTTGAATCGTAATCAACACAATGTCGATAACGATACCTTTCCGTTAAAAGCCTAGCTTTCTACGTTGGTATGTTACCATCCATGTATGTCTTCCTTGAAGACTTATAAAGTACCAGTAGGCACAATGCCTTGCGGTACATCAACTAGTTGATATACATGGAATCCATTTCGGACTCATGACACTTTGTCATAATTGGGAGTCGATACCTTGTATCACTTCCTCATACGTAGTCAGTTGGTATACCTCAATAAGATGGACATCTTTATGAGGTGAGATCAGAAATCCACACCCAAGATGTTTTCTGACTCTCTCCGACTACGCGGTTCTTGTGTATTCGAAGATTAATGATAATAGTCTCATCCTCGATGAACTATTTGTGTTCTATTAGGAATCGGTGCCTTGAATAGTATCACTCCGATTTTTCATCGAGTTTTACTATCCTCCCACTTACCACTGCATATCGGTATTCCTCTCAGGAAAACCGCATGGTGAGAAACAATCTAATTGTTCTCTGGTGAGATGTATAAGTACAATAATTATGGTACCCCTAGTATAACCTACATTTGGCACTTATCCAATTTGGGTTCTTGTTTGGTATCATCCAAACGTATGCCTAGCATACCCAAATCATCAGGAATGAGAAACCTGGTTTCTTTCCTGTCATATCTAATATGAAATCTGTCAAACAGATTATAATGGAACCTTATTCAAAATAAGTTCTTGCACTGTTAAAGCGTATCCGTTGAAGGAAATGGTAGCTCAGAGCGACTATTGATTAACCTAATCATGTCTAACAAAATTCGGTTACTCGGTTCGGACACACCGTCAAATTGACGTGTTCCGGGAGGAGTCCTCTTTTGAAAGAATACTTTACTCTTTCAAGTATTTTAGAAACTTATTGCTTAAGTAATTTCCATTACGGTCTTACCGTAACGGTTTAATACTATAGCCGATCTGTTTGTCTATTTCGTGTCGAAACTATAAAAGTTTCCGATTTGTGTTCTTCAAAAGAAACACATAACCATTACGCGATGCCACATCCGTATAGATCACGAAATATCCACATCTAGCCTAGCTAGACATGGGCCCACTAACTTCACTATGAATTAGGGCTAACAGATCGGTGGCATTTACACTTTTACCAAGTAAATAGTGTTTTAGGCACTTTGCCCGATAAACTAGATTCGTAGACTTTATTTGATTGGAATCAAATATGTCCTAGTACCCACTCTTCAAAAGTGCGGATATACGAGTCTTGTTTAATGTGTCCCAGACAACATTGCCACTTTTAAGTTTCTCCCTGATCAAATCAGTTCCAGCTATTTGTTTATCATGATATACGTGTGAGATTTATTTATATTCTAAATATAAATTCTGTTGTTCACATCTAATGTGTTTATCTTAATATCATCTTTATATAATAAAACACTTTAGTGTTCTAAAATATAAAGGTTCAATCCGCAATGGATTAAACACTGATATAAAGATAATGTTCCTAGTAAAACTAGTTACATTATAACAGTTTCCTAATTTACGTAAATACCCAAATGGTAGTTCCTAAACTTAGGTATCTACGGTTAAAACAGCGACTTTCGTCCCGTTTCTGATTCGCAGATTAATCTCTATTGAAGTCAGTATCTTGTTTAAAACAGATTCTAAACATCAATACATATTTATGTACCACACTAAGTATTTAAATCTAATTTTAATACTAGTAGTGAACATAATTATGACAAACATATTTGAAGTCAGAGCCTTGCTCGTCTTCAATTCCTTCTTGGGATATGTCCTCTTATCTTCCTAGAAGACTATAATGATTTTGCCTTTGCCATTTTTCCACACTCCATAAGCCTTTGGCCAAGCCTTGGCATTCTGGAATATCGAAGTAAGGTGCGCCTTGCGCTACTTGCCTAATTGCAAACTTTGACTTTATCTCCTTGAGAATAGTCATTAACTCTCCAAGAGTTTATTATTGCAATTTGTTTACTTCTAAAATCTAAGTATAGATTTATGAAGATCCTTCAATTTCAATATCATACTTTAAGAATCTAATTCTTAGTTCTGATAAAGAAATTAAGGAGTCTATATGACAAACATAATGGATTAAGCACTAAAGTTATCATTACATGAATATTCCAAATATCATGGTCCACTTATTAGCTTAACTCCAGACTTAGGCCTAATTTGTTATTTTATCAAATAAACTAACTTATTATATTTCCAGGACCATCCTGAAATATTATTCCCAATTAGAAAAATTAAGTCATTTAAATACATTTTCCCTAGGATTATGTTTTAAATGCTAATCTTTCATTTTATCTTGATTCTAATAGTCCAACTATTTAATCAACGATTTGTGGTACTATGTATTATATTGATTATTATAGTCCAACTATACAATCAAATATAATTTAAATTAATTAACCTCAATTACATTGATTACTATAATCCAATTATAAAATCAACTGTAAATCGAAATTAATTAATTCAAATATATTGATTACTATAATCTAATTATATAATCAATTATAATACAGTCCAACTGCTTATAAAAACAACAATTAAATATTAGTCAAACTAATATATAATTGATATGACGAAATATTTGTTTGAGCGCGTATGACGAGTAATTGAACGAATATTGCGAATTCAATTCTTGCCCCCCACTATTTTTCGGCGAGCCTCTAACCCTCTGTCGAGTACTCGGGAAACCGTGTTTCCTAGTGGGCTAGGATCCCGTTAAATATCACACAATCTTGACTTTGGCCAACAAATTGTATGATAATTAACTAGGTGGATCTTTAAGATCAATTGGATCCAATCCAATTCCTAGATCGGTAGGGGGACATCCAAGTCTGAAACATATATCTTATATATGCCAATACATCCAATGTATTACCTAACCTTTTTCCTCTGAATCAACTAAGCCTTGGCTTTAGCACAACAAACTTAGTGATCCCAGTCAAGCGCGACCCATTGACCATGGAAAGCTTCGTAATCAATGTCGATGGACAAGAAGTGGTCTTGACTTTGGCCAACAAACCACAACTTGGACAAGACACCAATATGGAACAAAGCCTTTGTGATTCAAACACATCCTCGACAGACAAAAGCCTTGACTTTGGCCAACAAACCAATGTCGTCTCGGATCTTGAGTGAGAATCACACAATGGAAGGAAAGACGCTTAATATTTAGCGAGGGTTTTTCGCGTGCAAATTGGCAACCAATTTATTTTCTTTGTTAAGGTCTCATCATCATACACCCTTAAGCATGCATTCTAAACACATAATAAAGCGCGTATGTATAAAATAATAATGATATGTGGATGGATACTTTACATTGATCCTAGATCAAATCTCTCTCTTTCTCTCTCCAGCTAGCACATGTATTTACTTCTACCTGTTACACTACACTTCTAAAGAAACCTCATTTACATTGAGGGGAATAAGTGAGAAAAGAATACAAAGAAATAAGAGATAAGGCCGGACTCGCAGGTCCAATTAATAAATCAAATTTATTACAATTTCCAAAATTGCCCCACCCATCTAATATCCATCCGATATACATTATTCATGCATCGCAACCATGTATTCACACAAGCATGTTATCAATCAATCTAATCAAATTAATTAATCTGATAATTAATGATCATCCAATGTTCAAACAACGATTTGATTTTGTTCGAGTCAAACTCGTTTTACGAACACGTACTCAAAGTATGAATTCTCGAATTAAATTAAATTACATAATTAAATCCAATTTAATACGCATTTAATTCTTATTCTTTATTTAATTCAAATTAAATATTACACTTTATATAAAATAAACCTTTACGATTTAAATTCCAAATTTAATCGTTACGGGTCTCAAAGCCCAATTAATATCCAATATTAATTTAATTAAAGTCCAATGGGCTTTTAATTAATTTCTTCAAGGCGTGGACTTTTGGTCAACACGGGTCAAACCGAATAACCAAAATCCAATCCGGGAGTTACCCCATAAGCCCAAAATCAATTTTGGCCCATTAGGCCCAATTAAACTTTAAAGGTTCATTAGTCGCATTTGGGCCTTTTGGATGCGGTTTTGGGCCTAATTGGATCCAACCAATTTTGCCTAAACCCAACTTTGTACAATAAAGCCCAATAAGCCCAATAACAACTTTAAAAGCCCAAATCCAATTTAAGGCCCAATTTAATTAAATTAAAATGTATAGCATTATTAATTACCCAAATCAATATTTCCAAAACACCAAATTTGTCCAATTAATCATGCTTATCATCAATGAATCATGTCCAACATAATTTGATCAAAATCAAACCAAATTTTCATGCCTATAGTTCTCGGCCAAGGAGGAAAATAATGCCCAAATCAAATTCAATCCAATTGAACCGAATTAAACATTAAAATAATATCCCCTAATGATTTCTAACTCATCCAATGAATCAAAAAATCAAAATTCAAGACAATTTTAGGGTACACATTTTCGGTCAACACAAGCCAAATTGGGGAAATTTGTTCCAAACCAAATTTCTTCACATTGATCTAATCAATCATCAATTAAGCATATTCATCAATCCAATTTCATCAAATAATGCCCAAATTCGTTTTACCCAATTTTATCCCTAAAATCAATTTCATGCAATCAATAGCTCTAATACCATTGTTGGAGTCCTCTAAGGGTCCCAAGATCATAGATTAAGCATGAAACAATATGAATACACATCAAATGAGGTGCGGAAAAAACTCACATTGATCGGTTGGATGCTTCGAAGACCAAAAACGCACTGCCTTCACCTTGCTCGGCAGTGGGCTGCGCAAATGATGGACTGCTCGGTGTGGGGACTACTTCCTCCCCCAAGAATCGGCCATGGGTGTCCTCCATGGAAGCTCCAAGCTCCAAGCTTCACAAGGTGATTCCTTGCTCATGAAAACACTACCCTATCACCTTGGTATATCTCCAATGGTGTGCTAGTACTTGTGATGTTCTTTGCCACAAAAAACATCACTCATCTTCTTGCCATTTTCGGTCAAAACCAGAAGGAAAAACAGAAGAAATGGCAGTGAAGCCGAGAGAGAAGGAAGACCGATTTTTGGCTCCAAAAATGGGTGAAAATCGTGTATTAGAGAGAGAGAGAATAAAAGTCGTATTAGGTTTTTATTATTTCCAAAATAAATAAACCATTTACAGTTTTTAATTTCAAAAAGCAAAGCATTAAATGCTTGTCAATCAACTCACATCAACTCACATCAAATGTCACATCACTCAAAGTGACATGTGATTTGACGCTTGATTTGACTTGCGTGCCGCACTCGAATTCGAAATGCGAATGCGCTCGCAAACAATCACGGGCTCGGGTTCACTAATTCCAAATTAACGAATTTTCCGTTGCGACGTAATTAAACGATTACGCCTAGCGAAATCACTATTTACGTCGCTAACGAATTAATTCTAAATTAATTCGTTCCCCCGAATTAAAATCTAATTTTAATTCTGCGTCGAAATCCAATTTCTTTTAATATATCAAATATATTAATTTACCGATTAATTCCTAATTAATCATTTTCTCTCTTTCTATGATATTTTTTCCTAGATAAAATATCTCCGTAATTAATCCCAGATTAATTTTCTCTCTCATTAAATTAATCCTAGATTAATTAAAGTGCGAGTTATACGTCATCGGTGAATCTTTGGGAAGCGACCCATGAGATCCCCGGATATGTTGGTAGTAAATCGGGTCGTCGGACTATCCGAACATGTGAGTACCTCGTACTACGTTTACACCGATTCACAAGACAAGGTTGGCCTCTAGCAAAGCGCCATGCCTACCCAATTCTCCGGAAACATGCTTACATGAATAAGCGATCTATATCAGGCGTAATATACGTGGTATTGCATATTTCGATCCAGTATCGGATGATCACATGCTAGGCCTGGGGCTGGAATCGTGTCTGCCCTGTACGAAGCACATGTCGGATCTCTGGTAACTAGTCTCTATATCGGATAAACATGGCCTTGTCATTTTATCCCGATGACTGCAGTACTAAAGAGAACCAGTACCGTATCCTACGTGACCATCAATTCTATATGACTGGAGTGACACTTCCGTCTTGACATCACACCCAACACACTACGATTCTCAATATACCCAGTATTGGCGTACACAGAATCGGTTAAAGCCCTGGACGACCTCAACCAAAGTATATAGATTGTCGTATGCATTAGCGGTGCAAGTCTCAGGTTAAGACCAAATACACCTACCCTGATTTCGGACTTCCATAGACACATAGTCATACTACCAATGGAATTCCGAGGGGGTCTAATCCAGAGCGAAGTTGTTTCCCATACCATCGGTAAAACACAACCTCCTATTACACTTGCATGAGTATCCTATACCCAAACATATGAGAACTATGTCGTTGTGCCCTCACAACACGGACAAGTGTAATACTAGTCTTTTACATATTTATCGATGTCCAATCTCGATAATACTCTGACTTGGGATATTTAATGATTTATCATTCGTGGACTGATATTGTCTCATATCATTCTCAATCCAGGAACAAATCATATGGACCTCATATCATTTATACATCTAGGTGATCTAATCACAAATGATAAGAGTGCAATCTCATTTGTCACATAGTTAATTTGTACAACAACACCGTGATCTCTACAAATAATGACGCTATGGGTCATAATTGTCCAACAGCAATGTTTGAAGGGTGCTACTGCCGTGAATAGAGCAAGGGACGTGTGTCCTTATCTTATTGTCGTGTTTGTTTTGTGGAGAGTGGCTGCTCACGTTGATGGGTTTGATTTATGTGTTTCTTGGTCGGTCGATAGAGAGATGAAAGACTATTAGTTTTTCTGTGAGAGGGTGTTAAGTCTTAGGGTTTTTGTGTTTTTATCGAGTGAGAGAGAAATGAGGCGTGAAGGAGAGTTAGGGTTTCTGTTTTCTTTTATTTGTTGTGCCAAGTGTGGAGAGGGAAGAAGGGTGTCGTGTGTGTTCCTTCTTGCCGTGAGTTAGAGTTTTTGTCTTTTGTTTGTTGGTTTGTTTAAGGTGAGAGAGAGAGAGAGCGTGAAGAGATGGAAGAAGAAGAGAGTTAGGGTTTCTGTTTTCTGTTACGGCCGAGAGTGGCGAGAGAGATGATGGGAAGAGTTGTGTGTGTTTTGTTTAGGGTTTTTTGTTATTCATTTGTTCGTCTGTTTGATGAGAGGGGGAAGAGATGAGTGATGATGGTTGGTTTAGGGTTTTGTGGCATGAGAGGAATGAGGGAGAGACGAGTGCTTCTAGGGTTTACTTGTTTCTTTTTTTTTGGGTTGTCGTGAGTGAGAGCCAAGGAAGAGAGGCCTAGGATTTGGAAAATGTCATCTTTTATAATGGTGCATAATAGGGTTTCCTTATGTGTGCATGGCTTGAAAAGGGAACAAATCAAGCAAACATGGGTGTATTTAATTAATTTATTTAAGGAAAGAATATTGTGTATTTTTGGTGGGGGAATATCTTTAATTTGGAAGGTGATTTATTTAGATTTTGGCATGTGTTAAATGTGTTTTGAATGTTTTGGATTGGATTTAGTGGGCCTTGGGCGTATGGCTTGGACTTTGTGGGCTTGGGCGTGTGGCTTGTGTGTGTGGGGGGGCTTGGGCGTGTGGCTTGGTATGGGTTGCGGGGATTTTGGGCCGAGTCTAACATTTAAAATGGAGATCCATCGAGCGAACCCGAGACCAAGCAAACAAATTAAATCTGAGGATGTACTTATTTTGAATTTTCCCTTCCGACGTCTGTTTCCCGCAACTTCCGCAACTTATCGGGTAGTGCCTCCATACGAGGCTCATCATCAGGCTTCTATACAAAAATACAGTGTCTACAGTCGCCCCCACTTTGATGGGACTTGTGTAGTGTGTGACAGTGACAATCCTATCAAAGTCTTGCATGCATTTTTACTTACATGGCTCGCCAGCTGTTGCTTAACTTACCTGTTATTCGGAGATGCTTCAAACTGAGTTGATGGTGGTGAGATGCTTCAACCCCTATTTCATTCCCGAACCATTACTTTGTGAGAGGTGGTCCATTCCCAAACCGTTACTATGAGGTGATCCATTCCCAAACCGTTATTGTATGAGGTGGTCCATTCTTGAACCGTTACTGTGAGGTGGTCCATTCCCGAACCATTATTGTGGGAGGTGGTCCATTCCCGAATCGTTACTGTGAGAGGTGGCCATTCCCGAACCGTTACTTTGAGAGTTGATGGCGAGGTGCTTCGACCCCTGGGTTTTGTTCCCGAACTACCAAGTGAATTTTGTTCCCGAATTGAGTTGGGGGTCTTATTACCGAATCAAATTGAGGGTCTTGTTCCCGAATTGAGTTGAGTTGATGGCGAGGCGCTTTGACCTTCGGGTCTTGTCCCTGGGCTTTATTCCCGAACTGTGTTGAGTGTGGGCTTTATTCCTGAACTGTGTTGAGAGTGGGCTTTGTTCCCGAACTATGCTGAATGTGGGCTTTGTTCTCTGGGCTTTGTTCCTGAACTGTGCTGAATGTGGGCTTTATTCCCGAACTGTGTTGAGGGTGGGCTTTATTCCTGAACTATACTGAATGTGGGCTTTGTTCTCTGGGCTTTATTCCCGAGCTGTGTAGAGAGTGGGCTTTGTTCCCGAACTGTACTGTTTGTGGGCTTTGTTCCCTGGGCTATGTAGAGAGTGGGATTTTTTCCCGAAATGTGCTGAATGTGGGCTTTGTTCCCTAGGCTATGTAGAGAGTGGGATTTATTCCCAAACTGTACTGATTGTGGGCTTTGTTCCCAAATTGAGTTGTGGGTCTTGTTCCCGATTTGAGTTGTGGGTCTTGTTCCCGAACTTGAGTTGTGGGTCTTGTTCCCAAATTGAGTTAAGGGTCTTGTTCCCTAATTGAGATGAGGGTCTTGTTCCCGAATTGAGTTGCTCCTTTTACCCGCTTTTTTTTCCCTTTTTTTTTTCAAATCCTGCGAAAAAAACAAAAAATGCATGTATATGACGTGTATGCATGGATACATTTCCTAGTCCGATGGGTTAGACCTTCCTTGTTCTTTTTGGTGCCCTTTGCCTACAAAATTCTTTGGTCGCCCCCTGGGCCTGCTTTCTGCCAAATCTACTCTGGTGATTGCTCAGTTTTCTTTGGTCTCATGGCTCAAGATCCCGTTATGTCCCTTATTCTCGAGGTGGTAGACTGGTTGCCCCCAGACCTGGTTTAGGTTTCTGCTCTCCACTGCTTGCTCTAGGTCAAGGTAGACTACGTGGTGTGGCATTCCGTATCAACATACCCCATTACAGGCTATGAAATAGTCCCAATAGTTATACATATTATTGCCCTCATAGAATGCCTAGTAATGAGACCAGAGAACCTTCAAAGCACTCAATGCAACTCAAATCTGAGTTTTTGAATAAATGATCTAAACCGGACTCAAAGTGTGTGTGTGTGTAAAGGTCCATTTACAGCTTGATTCCTAGGTAAGCCAACTCAATGATTTCGTTTCAAAAATTGGGATCGATGGGTCAAACCAACCTAGATATCTCAATTATGCTCTACAATTACTTTTCCGTGCTCAATATGGTATGGTTTTCTTTTTCTTTTGTCTCTTTTTTTTTTCCTTTTTTTTCTTTTTTTCAACACACCTACCCTTTAAGGTAACATTTCTCCTCATGGTGGTCCTAATACTCGCCCATGGATAGCTTCACGCTTATCGGTTATATGTGGTTTATATTTTTTTTCGAGACTTTTCTTTTATTTTCAACCATACTACACATCATAACACAAGCAAATCAGGATAGACATCTAAGCAAACGGTCATTCATCGACCTGTAATTTCTTCAACTAGTCACCTTGCCGACTACTCAGGTTTTCACTGCTAAGAACCCATAATGAAGTGCTTACGAGTCTAACATAGATCAACTACTCAAAGTATCAGATAAAAGCACATCAAGAACTTATCATTTCTAAGATTTCACCCTAAAGCAAATGATTTCATCATTGGACTTATGCCTAACTATTAAGAACTAAAAACAATTTTTTTTCTCTTTTTTTTTTCCTTTTTTTTTTATTTCCCTTCGTTTTTTTTTGCTGAAGGCCCCCCAATGGTCTTTCTATTCTTGCCGTAGATTTTTCTGTTTCTCGACTTCCTCTTCCCCGATATCTATGTTTGCTAAACTCTTCTTGACAAATATTTCTTTCTCTAACCCAACGGATATCTATGATGGCTTTTTGAAACTATGAGTTAGCATGATGTATGTATGTGTATGATGCATGAGATATATAAGATGCATATGGTTATCAAAATATATTATATCCTTCCGACCTTATTTGTCCTACACTCGTGGTTAGTCTATTTCTGTCCTATGTATTACTTGTCTTATGCACCAACATGGGGTACACGAAATCATTCTCTCCTATACTACGAGGTGAACCTTGGTCGCTTCAGTCCCTTTCCATCGGTAAAAGACAAAGGCCGCCCATTTACAACATTGGCTACGCCTATTATGGGATCGTGCCATTGTCTAGAAACGACGAATTGGGCTTTCGGCAACCGTGGTCATGGGGATGAGCTTGGAAGCATCCAAAAGTATGCAAATATGCCGTAACAAGGCGTATCCTTCCTGGATGAAAGCCAGTGTGGATATCGGACTCATGCTTCTAGCATATTTGGATTATGATTTGATTTTCTAAGTCCATCAAGGCTTTCATACAAGTTGGCCCATTACCATTTCAAAGCATTCAATCATATTATCGCGAGGTGCAAACTTGTCCCAGTTGAAAAAGGCCCAACAGGTTTACACTTTTACGATAACGTGGCTAAACAACTTCAAATGATATGAGGCCCAAACACAAAGTGGCCCATCTGTATTTTTGAAGCTTTTGGCCCAATTGTCATAAGACATAAACTCGTCCCAGTTTAAATGGCCCAACAAGTTCTTATCTTATGACGAGAAGTCCAACTGGATCCAAATGATGATGGTCCCAAAAACAAGCATAAAATGGTGGCTTCTATAGGTCATACAACTATGGTTCACATGCGGGTTTATAGCAGTATGGATAAAAGCTCCTGCCCGCGAAGAGTTGCCCACAACTAGGTCTCCCCACTCAAGGGTTCGAGCGACCAAGTGAGCACACCATTTTTTATACCCTAAGGTACGTGCCAACGAGTGATGATACCATATGACGATTCACCGCTTCGAGCGAAAACGACTTCACGATACATGATGCCATCAAGGTAAGAAAGGGTATGCAAAATATATGAGACAAGGTCAACTAAAGCAAAAATCACAAATATTACAAGACATTATTTCGGGGTCGATTTTCTATCCCTAGTGGAGTCGACAGACTGTGGACATGGGTATAGAGGTGGGTGACGCTGTCCGGGCTCGCGGCCCGTCGGGAGTACGGAGTAGCCCGCGGGGGACTAAACCGGAGAATAAAGGAGCCGCCACCCAGTGTGAAATGGGAAATGATTTAAGGCCGCACTCACCCTTCACGAGGGAATACCTCAAACCGTTGGGTTTGGAATGGTCCCTTACTTATGCCAATTGTAATGACCATATTTATGCAATAATGTAACCAAGTCTTATGCAATACATGCAAGATAATTCAAATAACACACAACTTTACACACCCATAAACATGAATAAAAATTAAAACCAATGCATGATTCCACAAGTATATTAAACACAGAAACATGATAATGTAAATTAACAATAATAATCGAATTGTTAATAATAATGGCAGATAATTAAGTGCATAACACAAAAGAAATGATCAAAGAGGTAAACGTGCATAAAAAATATGATGAAAAGAGGTTTGTTCACTGTATGTGCATTCGTGTAGCGTTCGAAAACGCGTTCGAACGGAATGAGGCAGAATGCATACGTTCGTATAGCGTTTGTAAACGCGTTCGAACGAGATTACTAAAGTGGCATCTAAGATGACATAAACACATGCGTGAATATTTCTCAAGCGGTATGTGGAGTTGTATCCCAAGTACAAACCACACTACCGTCCATTCGGATTTGGCTACGGAATTTATGTTTGGGTTTCCATCTGATATACCACAAGGGATAACACGCAATCATTAACCCAATGTAGACAGACATGAAATATGATAATGCATATAACAATAAATAACCGAAGAGACAAATATGCGAAATAACAAGGAAGATAAATAACACAAAATAAGTACGGAATAATAAATATGTGACCAAAGAATTTGGCCGTTTTTAATGTATGACCTCGCATACCTGGTTGGACGTATTTCACGTCCAACCGGACATCAATAATGCGGAATAGGCTAGTATTGCACTTGTGCGCGTTGTGAGGGCACGACGGCATAGTTCTCATATATTAAGTATTGGATACTTATGCAAGTGCGATAGGAGGTTGTGTTTCACCGATGGTACGGGAAACAGCTTCGCTCTGGATAGACCCCTCGGATCCCATTGGTATTATGACTATGTGTCTATGGGAGGCCGAAATCAAGGTAGGTGTGTATAGTCTTAACCTGAGACTTGCATCGCTAATACTTGCGATAATCGGTAGACTTTGGTCTTGGTGGTACAGGTCTTTAACCGGTTCTGCGTACACCACTTCTGGGTTTATCAGAGAGTCGTAGTGTATTGGGTGTGATGTCAAGACGGAAGTATCACTCCAGTCATATTGGAGATGATGTCACGCTGGATACGGTACTAGTGCTCTTAAGTGTTGCGCAACCAATCGGGATATTGTGACCAGGTCATAAATATCCGATTATAGAGACTATGTTACCAGACATCCGACATATGCTTCGGACGGGGCAGACACTTATCCAGCCCTAGCCCTAGCACGTGACTATCTGATACTGGGCCGATATACACAATACTACGGTATACTACGCTTTATACAGATCTATATATTCCTGTAAGAATATCTCTGGAGAATTGGGTAGGCATGGCGCTTTGCTAGAAGCCAACCTTGTCTTGTAAATCGGTATAAACGTAGTACGAGGTACTTACGTGTTCGGATAATCCGACGACCGTATTTACTGCCAACATATCCGGAGATCTCATGGGTCGCTTCCTGAAGATTCACCGATGATGTATAACTCGCACTTTAATTAATCTGGGATTAATTGGAAGAGAGAGAAAATTAATCTGGGATTAATTGCGGAGATATTTTATCTGGGATAAAATATTAATAAAGAGAGAGAACGATTAATTTGGAATTAATCGATAAAATAATATATTCGATATATTATAAGAAATTGGATTTCGACACGGAATTAAAATTAGATTTTAATTCGGGTGAACGAATTAATTTAGAATTAATTCGTTAGCGGCGTGAATAGTGATTTCGCTAGGCGTAATCATTTAATTACGACGCGACGGAAAATTCGTTAATTTGGAATTAGCAAACCCGAGCCCGAGAGTGATTGCGAGCGCATTCGCATTTCGAATTCGAGCGCGACACGCAAGTCACATCAAGCGTCAAATCGTTAGTCAAATCATGCGTCAAATCAATTGTCACTTTGAGTGATGTGACTTGACAACAAGTCACTTTATTAAAGTGATGTGATGTGACTTAAAGTAAAAGGTAGAAGTGATGGGTAAAAGGTGAAAAGCATTATTTGCTTTTTGTTTTTTGACTTTTTGGAATATGAAAAGGTTTGGTATATATGTTTTATTTATTTTTGGAAAATAAATGAATAATATATATTACATTTTTTCTTTTTCCTCACTTGAAATTCGGTCTTCTCTCTCTCTTGAAAGACAGTATACGGTTTTCACATTTTTGGAGCCAAAAAGCCTCTCCTTCTTCTCTCTCGGTCTTGGACCGTTTTTCATCTCTTATTTCTGGTTTTTACCGAATCAAGAAGAGTATAAAAGGAAGAAGACAAGTGCTAGCACACCTTGGGTTATATTATGGTGATAGGGAAACGAATTTGTGAGCATGGAAAAGCTTGAAGCTTGGAGCTTCAATGGTGACCTCCATGGCCGAATGAACAAGGAGGAAGACACCACACCACCGTGCAGCCCCTACCATTCGCAGCTCACTGCCAGGGAGCAACATGCAGTGCGTTTTTGGTCTTTGTTCTTCATTTCATCAAAACCCATCAATGTGAGTATGAATTCCGCCTTACTCCTTTGGGTATTCAACTCGTTTTTATGCATGTTTGTGATCATTGGGACTTGATTGAAACTGAACAGTAAGTCCCTGATACTACGTTTGTACCGATTTACAAGACAAGGTTGGCTTCTAGCAAAGCGGCATGCCTACCCAATTCTCCAGAAATATCCTTATAGGAATATGTGATCTATATCAGGCGCTGTATACATGGTATTGCGTATGTCGATCCAGTATCGGATGATCACGTGCTAGGCCTGGGGCTGGAATTGTGTCTGCCCCGTATGAATCACATATCAGATGTCTGGTAACTAGTCTCTATAATCGGATATACATGACCTAGTCATAATATCCCGATAGCTCGAGCATTTAAGAGAACAAGTTCCGTATCCTATGTGACCATCATCTCCATATGACTGGAGTGATACTTTCGTCTTAACATCACACCCAATACACTACGATTCTCAATATACCCAGCATTGGCGTACACAGAACCTGTTAAAGTCCTGGACGACCGTAACCAAAGTATATTGATTGTCGCAAGTATTAGCGGTGCAAGTCTCAAGTTAAGACCAAATACACCTACCCTGATTTCGGACTTCCATAGACACATAGTCATACTACCAATGGAATTTTGAGGGGGTCTATCCAGAGCGAAGCTGTTTCCCGTACCATCAGTAAAACACAACCTCATATTACACTTGTATGAGTATCCTATACCCAAATATATGAGAACTATGTCGTTGTGCCCTCACAACGCACACAAGTGTAATACTAGTCTTTTACGCATTTATCGATGTCCAATCTCGACAATGCTCTAACTAGGGATATTTAATGATTTATCCTTTGTGGACTGATACTGTCTCATATCATTCTCTGTCCAGGAACAAATCAGAGGGACCTCTCATCATTTATATATCTTGGTGATCTAATCACAAATGATAAGAGTGCAATCTCCTTTGTCACATAGTTAATTTGTACAACAACACAATGATCTGTACAAATAGTGACGCTATGGGTCATAATTGTCCAACAACATGACCTTGTCATTTTATCCCGATGACTGTAGTACTTAAGAGTACTAGTACCGTTTCCTACGTGAACATTATATCCATATGACTGGAGTGACACTTCCGTCTTGACATCACACCCAACACACTACGATTCTCAATATACCCAGTATTGGCGTACACAGAACCTGTTAAAGCCCTGGACGAGTGCAACCAAAGTATGTTGATTGTCGCAAGCATCAGCGGTGCAAGTCTCAAGTTAAGACCAAATACACCTACCCTGATTTCGGACTTCCATAGGCACATAGTCATACTACCAATGGAATTCCGAGGGGGTCTATCCAGAGCGAAGCTGTTTCCCGTACCATCGGTGAAACACAACCTCCTATTACACTTGCGTGAGTATCCTATACCCAAATATATGAGAACTATGTCATTGTGCCCTCACAATGCGTACAAGTGCAATACTAGTCTTTTACGTATTTATCGATGTCCAATCTCGATAATACTCTGACTAGGGATATTTAATGATTTATCCTTTGTGGATTGATACTGTCTCATATCATTCTCAATCCAGGAACAAATCATAAGGACCTCATATCATTTATACATCTAGGTGATTTAATCACAAATGATAAGAGTGCAATCTCCTTTGTCACATTGTTAATTTGTACAACAACACAATGATCTGTACAAATAGTGACGCTATGGGTCATAATTATCCAACAGTGTTTTTATGCAAACAATGAGTAGGTAACTTCTTTTTGCTAGGGTAAAAGGGTGATGCTTTTAATATGATAATTTAGATTAATCTCACTTATATTATAATATATAAATTATAATCTAATATATAATCTGGATTAATTATTGATAAACATTGTTGCTGCCTACATGGCTGGTTATATATATTTGACATAATTGAATACCGCTTATATGGCTGGTTTTTTGGACAGATCAATACCGCCTATATGGCTTGTTTTATGGACAAAAGATATCATCACCTTTATGGTTGGTTTTACATGTTTTGACATAAATAATTCCTGAAATAAATTAATTGGGTAACAATGATAATTTATATATTATAAAAAGTGAGATTTATACATTTGAAATATTAAAGTGGATCCTCTAACTCCAGTATTTTATTTTATTGTTGTAGTTTAACTTAATAGTTTCCAATCATTTTTATGATGTCTTGTATTTATTTAGTAATCTTAGGTATGTGTTGTAACTAAATATATTATCTAGAGTTGTGATGAAAACCGATATTGATGATTTTATAAGTTGATTTATCTTATGTCTTGTGTGATGTTTTGGCTTATTTATTGAATTTAGATCTTAATGCTTCTTGTTGTATGATCACCAATAAGATTGATTTAGTAAACTTAGATAAACTTGACATAGGGATTTTAGGTTTAGCTTAGATTCAATAACACAGGATCTCACTTTACGGATTTCCCTCCAGGATAGAAATATACATTTAGGGCGAGTGTAACCATAATTTAAACATAAACGTAATGAATTTGGGGTTTCTTAGTTAACATAGACATATAGTTAATTAAGTAACCTTGAATATTTGCATTCGACCATCGAAAGAAGTCTTGTGGATACATTTGCGTTCCAGGATAATAAGCTAACATATTGCACAAGTATAAGGTAATCAATTCATCTTTAGAAGAATATTGGGAGGATTCACAGCCCTGGATATTTTCATATCATTGATTAACTTTGAAATATACCTTAGTTTTATTTATTTGTCTTAGATAAAATCACCATCCTACCAACAATCGATTTCAAATAGATACTTGTAGAAATTTAGCTTCATTAATTAATAACGTAGGTAATAAGTCCTCGTTGGATCGATACAATTTCTACTACTTGAGCGATATGTGCGTTTTTGTAATGAGTGTTTACCGCGATCAAGTTTTTCAAAAACTTGATCATGATTTTCACACATTACGCAAGCTCACTTATCGCTCAAGTAGTATAAAATGTATCGATCCCACGAGCACTTATTACTTATTTTTATTAATTATTGAAGCTAATCTTCTACAAGTATCTAATTAAAATTGATTGTAGATGTTGGTTGAATTATGATGTTATCTAAAACAAATAATTAAAAATATGATAGATTACAAAGTTAATCAATGATATGAAAATTTCCAAGGTTGTGAATCCTCCAATATTCTTCTAAAGATGAATTGATTATCCTATACTTGTGCAATATGCTGGCTTATTAACCTGTAACACAAATGTTGTTGGTTTCTATTAAGGTCCCAAGATTAATAATAAGCATGAAATCATGTGTGAATAATAATCGAGAAGTTGCAGAATACTTACAACGAGCGGTTAAGCGACGCGGAGACGAACTTTCTGCCCACTGTGAACTGCGGCAGTGCACTGTATTTTGATCACTGTTTTGGCATCAATGGTGGTCTTTCGTCAAGCTCCAAGCTTCGTCAAATGGTTCCCGGCTCATGGGTGGACTTCCCTATCACCTTCACATGTCTTGTAAGTGTGCTAGCACTTGTGATTTTGCCACAAAATCCACTTTTGCTTCCCTCACTGCTCGGTATTTTGACAGAACCAGTCAACAATTTGGCCTCAAGGGCGTGAGAGAGAGGAGATGAGTGAAAGAGAGAGAGTTGTGTTTGGTTGTTACAAATTTGTGTATCTTATACACACATTTGAATTTCAAATTCATTTCATATGAATTTGGCTTTCAAAAGTCAAACAAATAAAGGCTTCAACCACTTCCATCAACTTACATCAATCCATCAAGTTGTCAAGTCACATCACTCAAAGTGACATGTGATTTGACGCTTGATTTGACTTGCGTGCCGCACTCGAATTCGAAATGTGAATGCGCTCGCAAGTAATCTCGGGCTCGGGTTCGCTAATTCTAAATTAACGAATTTTCCGTTGCGTCGTAATTAAATGATTACGCCTAGCGAAATCACTATTCACATCGCTAACGAATTAATTCTAAATTAATTCGTTCGCCCGAATTAAAATCTAATTTTAATTCCGCGTCGAAATCCAATTTCGTTTAATATATCAAATATATTAATTTATCGATTAATTCCAAATTAATCGTTATCTCTCTTTAAATGATATTCTATCCCAGATAAAATATCTCGGCAATTAATCCCAGATTAATTTTCTCTCTCTTCTAATTAATCCAAGATTAATTTAGAGTGCGAGTCATACGTCATCGGTGAATCTTTAAGAAGCGACCCATGAGATCCCCGGATATGTTGGCAGTAAATTCGGTCGTCGGACTATCCGAACACGTAAGTACCTCGTACTACGTTTATACCGATTTACAAGATAAGATTGGCCTCTAGCAAAGCGCCATGCCTGCCCAATTCTCCGGAAACATCCTTACAGGAATAAAGGATCTATATCATGCGTAGTATACGTAGTATTGCGTATTTCTGTCCAGTATCGGATGATCACGTGCTAGGCCTAGGGCTGGAATTGTGTCTGCCCCGTACGAAGCACATGTCGGATGTCTGGTAACTAGTCTCTATAATCGGATATTCATGACCTTGTCATAATATCCCGATAGCTGCAGCATTTAAGAGAACCAGTCCCGTATCCTACGTGACCATCATCTCCACTATGACTGGAGTGATACTTCCATCTTAACATCACACCCAACACACTACGATTCTCAATATACCCAGTATTGGCGTACACAGAACTTGTTAAAGCCCTGGACCACCGCAACCAAAGTATATTGATTATCGCAAGTATTAGCGGTGCAAGTCTCAGGTTAAGACCAAATACACCTACCCTGATTTAGGACTTCCATAGACACATAGTCATACTACCAATGAAATTCCGAGGGGGTCTATCCAGAGCGAAGCTGTTTCCCGTACCATCGGTAAAACACAACCTCCTATTACACTTGCATGAGTATCCTATACCCAAATATATGAGAACTATGTCGTTGTACCCTCACAACGCGCACAAGTGTAATACTAGTCTTTTACATATTTATCGATGTCCAATCTCGATAATACTCTGACTAGGGATATTTAATGATTTATCCTTCGTGGACTGAAACTGTCTCATATCATTCTCGGTCCAGGAACAAATCACAGGGACCTCCTATCATTTATACATCTAGGTGATCTAATCACAAATGATAAGAGTGCAATCTCCTTTGTCACATAGTTAATTTGTAAAACAACACAATGATCTGTACAAATAGTGACACTATGGGTCATAATTGTCAAACAATCTCCCACTTGGCCTATATCCAGTCACTCGAGTGTCTGACACCCGAACTATGTACTGTTGGCTCAAATTACTGAGGAATGCTTTCGTCAGCGGATTTGCATGATTATCATCTGATGCGATTTATTTGATCATCACATCGCCATGATGTATGATCCGAACGAATCAGATGAATATTGAAGTATGTATCTGGATCGTTGATGAGACCATTAATTCTTTAGCATGTGCTGACGCCTAGCTCAGCTGCTAACAGAACTATATCTAATCTAATTAGATTTATTATCGACCCAAATGGCTTCTATTGCTGCCTCAGCTGCAGCAATAACCTGCATTTGTTGTTTATTCAGTAACAGTATCTTGCTTGGAAGATTTCCCGCTCATTGTACCGTTATTCAAACTGTGTAGTACCGTTTGTGACTTATAGTCATTTTATCGGTTTAGGAAACTTGCTACAGTGATTTCAGTCACTTCAAGTTCTCCATCTCCATAGACTAAGACATCATCCTTAAATCTCTAAGATACTAACAGATGTTTTTAATATCAATCCAGTGACTATCACTCGGATTGGCCTGTTTGTGAATCCATATGCTCAAAGTGTATGAGACACCAGGTCGCGTACATTTTTCAATGTACGGTCTCACGGAGAGTTTTCTCGAAAGCCAAGCTTTCACCGATTGTTTTATGGGAATATCATTTCCATTAAATGACATATATTATCATTATTTATTTAGGACAACCACTGTAAGTGCGCTCCCACTAACCATTTTGTTTTGAATTAAATCATACTCCATTATGATTACATCAAAACGAAAATTCCAATAACCTATGCTTGCTTCAATCCAAACATGGATCGAATAACCCGCAAACCTTGTTTGCTAGTTATTGTACGACAAAACCGACAGGATGCTGTAAACATCCTCCAAAAGGTTTCCTTTTCAGGAAAGCGATTTTCCCGTTTAGTTGACATATTTCATAAATGAAACATGCAGCCTTAGCAAGCATTATCCAAATGGATATACCGTGGAAACAAGTAAAAGGTTGAATCGTAATCAACACAATGTTGATAACGATACCTTTCCGCTAAAAGCCTAGCTTTATACGTTGGTATGTTGCCATCCATGTATGTCTTCCTTGAAGACTTATACAGTACCATTAGGCTCAATGCCTTGCGGTACATCAACTAGTATCCAAACATAGTTGATATACATGGAATCCATTTCAGACTCATGACACTTTGTCATAATAGGGATTCGATACCTTGTTTCACTTCCTTATACGTAGTCAGTTGGTATACCTCAAAAGATAGACATCTTTATGAGGTGAGATCAGAAACCCATACCCCATGTTATTTTCTGAATCTCTCCGACTTACGTGGTTCATGTGTATTCGAAGATCAATGGAATAGTTTCATCCTTGATGAACTATTTATGTTCCATTAAGGATTCGGTGCCTTGAACAGTATTACTCCGATTTTCATTGAGTTTTACTATCCTCCCACTTATCACTGCATATCGGTATTCCTCTCAGGAAAACCACATGGTGAGCAACAATCTAATTGTTCTCTTGTGAGATGTATAAGTACAATACTTATGGTATCCCTAGGATAACCTATAATAGGCACTTATCCAATTTGGGTTTTAGTCTGGTATCATCCAAACATATGCCCAGCATACCCAAATATTCATGAATGAGAAACCTGGTTTCTTTCCTGTTCATATCTAATATGATATCTGTCAAAAAAAATTTTATGGAACCTTATTCTAAATAAGTTCTGCACTGTTTAAAGCTTATCCGTTGATGGAAATGGTAGCTCAGAGTGACTTATGATTAACCTTATCATGTCTAACAAAATTCGGTTACTCAGTTCGGACACACCGTCACTTTGACGTGTTCCAAGAGGAGTCCTCATTTGAAAGAATACTTTAATCTTTCAAGTATTATTAGAAACTTATTGCTTAAGTATTTTCCATTACGGTCTTACCGTGACAGTTTAATACTTTAGTCGTTCTGTTTGTCTATTTCGTGTCGAAACTGTAAAATTTATGATTTGTGTTTCTTCAAAAGAAACACATAACCATAATACGATGCCACGTCTGTAAAGGTCACGAAATATTCATTTCCACCTCTAGCCCGGCTAGACATGGGCCCACTTGCTTCACTATGAACTAGGGCTAACAGATCTGTGATATTTTCACTTTTACCAAGTAAATAGTGTTTTAGGCACTTTGCCCAATAAACTAGATTCGTAGACTTTATTTGAATGTTATCAAAACAGTCCTAGTACCCACATTTCAAAAGTGTGGATATACGAGTCTTGTTTGATTGTGTCCCAGAAAACAATGCCACAATTAGTTTCTTCTGATCAAATCAGTTTGAGCTGTTTGTTTGTCATGTTATATATTTGAGATTTATTTATATTCAAAATATAAACTCTGTTATTCACATCTAATGTGTTTATCTCAATATTATCTTTATATAATGAAACACTTTAGTGTTCTAGAATATAAAGGTTCACCCGCAGCGGGTTAAACACTGATATAGAGATAATGTATCTAGTCAAAAGAGTTACATTATAACAATTTCCTAATTTAAGTACATACCTGAAGGTAGTTCCTAAACTTAGGTATCTACGGTTAAAACAGCGACTTTCGTCCCGTTTCCGATTCGCAGATTAAATCTCAATTGAAATCAGTAACCTGCTCATAGCAGATTCTGAACATCAATATATATTTATATCACACTAAGTATCTAAAATCTAATTTAAATACTAGTAGTGAATATATTTATGACAAACATATTTGAAGTCAAAGCCTTGCTCGTCTTCAATTCCTCCATGTCTGCTTTGTTCAAACGGCAGTCACGCTTCCGCGATCCCGTTTGCCACAATTTAGGCAGACATTTTGGGATATGTCCTTTATCTTCCCAGAAGATTATAATTATTTAGCTTTTGCCTTTTGACATTCTAGTAGCCTTTGGCCAAGCCTCGGGTTTCTAGAATATCAAAGTAAGGTGCGCCTTGCGCTACTTGCCTAATTGAAAACTTTGACTTTGTCTCCTTGAGAATAGTCATTAACTCTCCAAGAGTTTACTATTGCAATTTTAGTACTTCTAAAATCTAAGTATAGATTTATGAAGATCCTTCAATTTCTTTATCATACTTTAAGGATCTAATCCTTAGCTCTGATTCAGAAATTAAGGAGTCTACTACGACAAGCTTAATGGATTAAACACTAAAGTTATCATCACATTAATCTTCCAAAGATTATGCTCTACTATTTGCTTAACTCCGGGCTTAGGCATAATATGTTATTTTATCAAATAAAGTAACTTATTATTTTTCCAGGACCATCCTGAAATTTAATTCCCAATTTGAAAATTAAACCATTTAAATACATTTTCCCTAGGATTGTGTATTAAACGTCAATCTTTCAATTTTTTATCTTGATTTTAATAGTCCAATTATTTAATCAACGATTTTGGTACTATTTATTATAATGATTACAATAGTCCAACTATTTAATCAACTATAATTTAATAGATTAAAATCAATTATATTGATTACTATAATCCAATTATAAAATCAACTATAAATGAATAGTTTGAATATAGTCCAACTATTTATTAAAACAACATTTAAATATTAGTCCAACTAACATTTAATTTATTTGACGAATGATATTTGTTTGAGCGCGTATGGCGAGTAATTGAACGAGTATTGCAAATTCAATTCTTGCCTCCCACTATTTTTCGGCGAGCCTCTAACCTTCTGTCGAGTACTCGGGAAACCGTGTTTCCTAGTGCGCTAGGATCCCGTTAAATATCACACAATCTTGACTTTGGCCAACAAATTGTATGATAATTAACTAGGTAGATCTCTAAGATCGATTGGATCCAATCCAATTCCTAGATCCGGTAGGGGAACGTCCATGTCCGAAACATATATCTTATATATGCCAATACATCCAATATATTACCCACCTTTTTCCTCTGAATTAACTAAGCCTTGGCTTTGGCACAACAAACTTAGTGATCCCAGATATATGTCCGAAACATATATCTTATATATGCAATACATCCAATATATTACCTAACCTTTTTCCTCTGAATTAACTAAGCCTTGGCTTTGGCACAACAAACTTAGTGATCCCAGTTAAGCGCGACCCATTGACCATGGAAAGCTTCGTAATCAATGTCGATGGACAAGAAGTGGTCTTGACTTTGGCCAACAAACCACAACTTGGACAATACACCAATATGGAACAAAGCCTTCGTGATTCAAACACATCCTCGATGGACAAAGGCCTTGACTTTGGCCAACAAGCCAATGCCAGTCTCAGATCTTGAGTGAGAATCACTCAATGGAAGGAAAGGCGCTTAATATTTTGCGAGGATTTTTCGAGTGCAAATTGGCAACCAATTTATTATCTTTGTTAAGGTCTCATCATCATACACCTTTAAACATGCATTCTAAACACATAATAAAGCGCGTATAAATAAATAATAATGTTATGCGGATGGATACTTTACACAATGATCCTAGATCAAATCTCTCCCTTTCTCTCTCCCGCTAGCACATGTATTACTTCTACCCGTTACACTACATTTCTAAAGAAACCTCATTTACATTGAGGGGAATAGGTGAGAAGAGAATACAAAGATTAAGGAGGTGATAAGGCTGGACACGCAGGTCCAATTTAATAAATCAAATTTATTACAACAATTTCTAAAATTGTCCCACCCATCTAATATCCATCCGATATACCTTATTCATGCATCACAACCATGTATTCACACAAGCATGTTATCAATCAATCTAATCAAATTAATTAATCTGATCATTAGTGACCATCCAATGTTCAAACAACGATTTGATTTTGCTCGAGTCAAACTCGTTTTGTGAATAAGTACTCAAAGTACAAATTCTCGAATTAAATTAAACTACATCATTAAATCCAATTTAATATGCATTCAATTCTAATTCGCTATTTAATTCCAAATTAAATAATACACTTTAATAATAAACCTTTTACGACTTAAATTCCAAATTTAATCGTTACGGATCTCAAAGCCCGATTAACGTCCAACGTCAATTTAATTAAAGTCCAATGGGCTTTCAATTAATTTCTTAAGGCGTGGACTTTTGGTCAACTCGGGTTAAACCGAATAACCAAAATCCAATCCGGGAATTACCCCATAAGCCTAGAAATCAATTTTGGCCCATTAGGCCCAATTAAACTTTAAAGGTCCATTAAGTCGCATTTGGGCTTTATGGATGCGGTTTTGGGCCTAATTGGATCCAACCAATTTTGCCTAAACCCAACTTTGTACAATAAAGGCCAATAAGCCCATTTACAACATTAAAGCCCAAATCCAATTTTAAGGCCCAATTTAATTAAACACAAAAAATCAAATTTCACATTTAATTAACCTAAAGTGTATATCATGATTAATCACCCAAATTAACATTTCTAAAACATCACTTTATATAATTAATCATGCTCATTTTCATCATCACATGTCCAACACATTTTGATTAAAATCAAACCCAATTACATGCTATATATGTCTCGGCCAAGGGAAGGGATTTGTGTCCGATTCAAATTCAATCCTATTAATTCCACAATCGACATTAAATCACATTCCCGAATGATTCTAACTCATCCAATGAACAAAATCAAAAATCACCAAAACTATTAGGGCACTACTACATTCGGCCAAGCCCAAATATTTGGGGAAAAATGTTCCAAACACAAATTCATGAAATTGATCCAATCAATATTCAATTAAACATCAATTAAGCATATTCATTCATCCAATTTCACAAAATCATGCACAAAATCAATTTACCCCATTTTAAGCCCTAAACTTTTTCATGCTCAAACCTTGCTCCAGATGCCATTGTTGGTTTCTATTAAGGTCCCATGATCAATAATAAGCATGAAAATATGTGTGAATAACAATCGAGAAGTTGTGGAATACTTACAACGAGCGGTTAAGCGACGCGGAGATGGAACTTTTTGCCCACTGTGAACTGCGGTAGTGCACTACATTTTGCTCACTGTTTTGGCGTCAATGGTGGTCTTTCGTCAAGTTCCAAGCTTCGTCGAATGGTTCCCGGCTCATTGGTGGACTTCCCTATCACCTTCGTATGTCTCGTAAGTGTGCTAGCACTTGTGATTTTGACACAAAATCCACTCTTGCTTCCCTCACTGCTCGGCATTTTGACAGAACCAGTGAACAATTTGGCCCAAGGGTGTGAGAGAGAGGAGATGAGTGAAAGAGAGAGAGTTGTGTTTGGTTGTTACAAATTTGTGTATCTTATACACACATTTGAATTTCAAATTCATTTCATGTGAATTTAGCTTTCAAAAGTCAAACAATTAAAGGCTCCAATCACTTCCATCAACTTACATCAATCCATCAAGTTGTCAAGTCACATCACTCAAAGTGACATGTGATTTGACGCTTGATGCGATTAATGATTTGACGCTTGATTTGACTTGCGTGCCGCACTCGAATTCGAAATGTGAATGCGCTCGCAAGTAATCTCGGGCTCGGGTTCGCTAATTCCAAATTAATGAATTTTCCATTGCGTCGTAATTAAATGATTACGCCTAGCGAAATCACTATTCACATCGCTAACGAATTAATTCTAAATTAATTCGTTCGCCCGAATTAAAATCTAATTTTAATTCCGCGTCGAATCCAATTTCGTTTAATATATCAAATATATTAATTTATCGATTAATTCCAAATTAATCGTTATCTCTCTTTAAATGATATTCTATCCCAGATAAAATATCTCGGCAATTAATCCATATTAATTTTCTCTCTCTTCTAATTAATCCCAGATTAATTTAGAGTGCGAGTCATACGTCATCGGAGAATCTTTGGGAAGCGACCCATGAGATCCCCAGATATGTTGGTAGTAAATTCGGTCGTCGGACTATCCGAACACGTAAGTACCTCGTACTACGTTTATACCGATTTACAAGACAAGGTTGGCCTCTAGCAAAGCGCCATGCCTGCCCAATTATTCGGAAACATCCTTACAGGAATAAATGATCTATATCAAGCGTAGTATACGTAGTATTGCGTATTTATGTCCAGTATCAGATGATCACGTGCTATGCCTGGGGCTGGAATTGTGTCTGCCCCGTACGAAGCACATGTCAGATGTCTGGTAACTAGTCTCTATAATCGGATATTCATGACCTTGTCATAATATCCCGATAGCTGCAGCATTTAAGAGAACCAGTCCCGTATCCTACGTGACCATCATCTCCACTATGACTGGAGTGATACTTTTGTCTTGACATCACACCCAACACACTATGATTCTCAATATACCCAGTATTGGCGTACACATAACCTGTTAAAGCCCTGGACGACCGCAACCAAAGTATATTAATTGTCGCAAGTATTAACGGTGCAAGTCTCAGGTTAAGACCAAATACACCTACCCTGATTTCGGACTTCCATAGACACATAGTCATACTACCAATGGAATTCCGATGGGGTCTATCCAGAGCGAAGCTGTTTCCCGTACCATCGGTAAAACACAACCTCCTATTACACTTGCATGAGTATCCTATACCCAAATATATGAGAACTATGTCATTGTGCCCTCACAATGCGCACAAGTGTAATACTAATCTTTTACGTATTTATCAATTTCCAATCTCGATAATACTCTGACTAGGGATATTTAATGATTTATCCTTCATGGACTGATAATGTCTCATATCATTCTCGGTCCAGGAACAAATCACAGGGACCTCCTATCATTTATACATCTAGGTGATCTAATCACAAATGATAATAGTGCAATCTCCTTTGTCACATAGTTAATTTGTACAACAATACAATGATCTGTACAAATAGTGACGTTATAGGTCATAATTGTCCAAAAAATGTATCCATAAGCCTCTTTCGAAGGTCGAATGCAAATATTCAAATTTACTTAATTAACTATATTTCTATGTTAACTAAGAAACCCCCAAATTCATTAAGCATAAGTTCCAATTATGGCTACACCCACCCTATATGTATATTTCTATCCTGGAGGGAAATCCCTTAAATTTAGATCGTGTGTTATTGAATCTAAGGCTAAACTTAAAATTCCTTTGTCAAGTTCATCTAAATTTACCACAACAATCTTGATGGTGATCAAACAACAAGAAGAATTAAGATCTAGATTTAATAAATAAGCCAAAACATCACACAAGACATATAACTTATAAAATCATCAATATTGAGTTTCATCACAACCCTAAATAATGTATTTAGTTGCAACACATAGCTAAGATTACTAACAAAACATCATAAAAATGATTGGAAACTTTTAAGTTAAATTGTAATAATAAAATAAAATGCTGGAGTTAGGGGATCCACTTTTAATATTTCAGGTATATAAATCCCACTTTTTATAATATTTATAAATTGTCATTGTTGCCCAATTAATTTATTTCAAGAATTAATTATGCCAAAAAATATATAACCAGCCATAAAGGCGGTGATATTTTTTGTCTATAAACCAGCCATATAGGCAGTACTCAATTATGTCAAATATATAAAATCAGCCATATATACGGTAACAAAGTTTGTCAATGATTAATCCAGATTTAAATTAAATATTAATCAAAAGATTACAATTTATATATTATAATATAAGTGCGATTAATCTAAATTATCATATTAAAAGCTTCACCCTTTAACCCAGCAAAAAAGAAATTACCTACTCATACTTTGAAGAAAAACACAAATAATTTTATTACTAAAAAAAAGAAAATACAAGAAAGCTTAAAAATAAAACATACAAGATACAATCATAAATTCCTTAATAAGAAACTAAAGAAAGTATGAGAGAAATGACATGAAATTAAATGTTATTTGTAGGCAAAATTTTTATCTGTCGCAATGCTATAGTCATGCGCGTCGCAACACTGCCAGCTAGTTACACATGTCACTCAGATTGTTCGGCATCACGACGCCAATGGGTCTATGCGTCGTGACACGATGCATAGTAGATGACGTGTGTCGGTAGAAATATTTTTGGTGCTGAAAGGGATAGCGTCGAGACTCAGAGAACGTTGTGCGTCGTGACGAGAGAGGTAATTTTCCAATTTTGCCTTTTTTGTTCCATCTTGTGTCGTTTTAGTCCTGAGTTGATTCCATTAAGTCCCGATGTTATTTATATTCGTAAAATAAACCTAAAGCATATCAAAACATTCACAAAACTCGAGATACCTTACAAAATATTAAGTTAGAGAGACGGTAAATATTGACATATTTTCCCCTTATCACACCCCCAAACCTAATATTTTACTAATCCCAAGCCAAACAAACAAAACAAAATGAAAAAACAACTAAAACTAAATTAACCTAAGTCATTTTCGTAGGGATCACGATTGTATTTAGCGTATGCAACAAGCCTTTAAACCTTTAGGTGTCCCTAGTTGATGAGTTATAGTCTCGTGAGAATTTACAGTAACGATACCCACAAATGTCAATCAAATGCACATGCAATCACACAAAACTAAATAAAAAAGACAAACGAAACAAAATAAACAATCATGGTAGTTATATACATGATTTACTCAGAGAATGTCTAGTAATGAAGTTAAATGAACCTTGAAAATGCAAACTACATTTAAAATCCATTCCTTTTAATAAACATCTAAATTAGACTCCAAGTGTGTGTGTGTGTAAATAAGTCTATTCACAGCTTTGATTCTAAGTAAATTAACTTAATGATTTTATCTCAAAACTCAGTAATCGATGGGTTTAACCAACCTGAATATCTAAAAGATTGTTTTGTTGATCTATATGCGCTTAGTGTGGTATGAACGACTTCTTCTTATTTTATTTTTTTGATACATTTTCAATCCTTGTAACGAGCTTTGGGTCAGTGACTCTCAAACCAGTTGGTTTTGGGGCACTAGGTGTTAAGTCACCCTTACAGACTTAATTGTTCAGATCTTAAATGTTAAAAGCTCTACCGTTTGACGTAAATAATCAATGCTTACTGAGGCAAGATGCCCGGTTACTAAGTAGAAACTTAATTATTATCATCATCAAATTTTTATTTTTTTATTTTGATAAGAATATCATATCATACCACACATCATAATTAAATACAGACAGAAACAGCTTTTCAAGTAAACGGTCATTCATCAGTCACTGATTCTTTCAACTAGTCACTTTATTAATTCATTAGTATCTCACTGTTATAGAACTATTTTCTAGTGCATACAGAATTATTTTCTAGTGCATACGAGTCTGACCTAGATACTTTGTTCAAAGTATAGGATAAAAGCGAAGTTAACTTTTATCGTTTCCTAAAACTTAAAACTAAGACAAACAATCTCATCATTAGACACACATTTGTTTAACACAACAAGCAAGAATTAAAACATGCAGAAATGCCACTTCATGGTGTAGGAGGGCATTGTATTAGGACATCAAATCTCACAGAAGGGTATTGAGGTAGATAAAGCAAAGATTAAGACGATAGAGAAACTACCTCCACCATCATCAGTCAAAGGGATTTGAAGTTTTCTTGGGCACGCAGGATTTTGCCGAAAATTCATCAAATATTTCTCCAAGATTACCAAACCATTGTGCAACCTACTGGAGAAAGATGTGCCCTTCCATTTCACCAAATAATGCCACCATGCTAATGAGAAGTTGGTATATGCTCTTATTATAGTAGTACTAGATTGGGTGCTTCCCTTTGAAGTAATGTGCGATGCAACTGATTTGGCAGTGGGTGCCGTTTTGGGACAGCATAAGGCGAAATTTTTTCATACCATTTATTACGCCAGCAAGACCTTGAACGAGGCACAACTGAACTACACAACAACTGAAAAAGAGTTTCTGGCAGTAGTGTTTGCTTTCGACAAATTCCACTCATATTTACTGGGTCCCAAGGTGGTAGTCTTCACAGATCATTCAGCCATCAAATACTTGATAGCAACGAAAGATGCCAAGCCCAGATTAATCCGTTGGGTGCTTCTACTGCAAGAATTTGGTGTGGAGATCCGAGATAGGAAGGGGACAAAAAATCAAGTGGCAGATCACCTATCGAGGCTTGAAAATGGAGGTACAACTGGAAATGAGCTGACAATAAATGAAATATTCCCAGATTAGTAGATATTCACCATCAAGCATCAGGAAGTCCCGTGGTATGCTGACTATGTGAACTACATAGTATTGGGAAAATGGCCACTGAATGGACACATCAGCAAAGGAATAAATTTTTTAATGAAGTCAAGCACTACATCTGGGACGAACCATACCTATTCAAACGATGTGCTGATCAGTTATTGCGACATTGTGTACTACACGGGGAGTTCAATAGCGTCTATAGCATTGTCATTCATCTGCATATGGCATACATTTCAACGGAGACAAGACCGCAGCTAAAGTGATGCATTCAGGTTTTTTCTGGCCCATATTTTTTAAAGATGCTCACATATTTGTTCTTCAATGTGACATGTGACAGAGCATCCTTGAAGTTGAAATATTTGATGTATGGGGGATCGACTTCATGGGACCATTTGTTCTATCACATGGAAACATATACATTCTGGTTGCAGTAGACTACGTCTCCAAATGGGTGGAAGCAACAGCACTACCATCAAATGACTCCAAAGTAGTATTGCAATTCCTCAAGAGAAATATTTCCACTCATTTTGGAACACCTCAAGCAATCATCAATGATGGTGGCACACATTTCTGCAATAAGTACTTTTCCCCAGCAAGCTGAAATCAAGATGGTCAGGTCCATTTGTGATCACTCAAGTGTCACCATATGGAGCAGTTGAGCTACGAGACCCTAACTCCAATAACACATTCAAGGTCAACAGTCAACATGTCAAGCACTATTGGGGAGAACCCCTCAAGCGTTAAAAAGAAAGTCTCACAATAGCCGATCCAACCTAACATTTTGGGCAGTCATGTCTGGTTGAAGACGTTAAACTTAGCGCTAGTAGGGAGGAAACCCACGCAATGTGTATTAATTAAAGAAATTTATGTTTCTAATTTTGTGTTATTTTTGTAGGAAAAGTCACAGACATGAGCCATCAAGATATGGAAGAAACTCTTGCAAAACTCCACAAACATTTTCCTTCTCTCCCCCAAAATTCGATGATGAAAATCTATAAAGCACGCACCGAAAGAATGAGGCTTCTTATGATCCATGGTATTCCTAGTAATATTCGTTGGATAATAGAAGCAAGGGTTCGCTTGGCAGGTGAGTCATGTGACTCTTTTATTTCTTACATGTCTAGTTTAGGGAAAAACACATATGCTAAAAAACGAAGAGTTAAGCAATTAGGTGTTTATTATAAATGTGCACGTTGGACATGCAACACTCGTTGTCGATCTTTAGGAATAGTATCTAAAAATGGCGAAGATAAAATTCAATTCATTAGAGATAGCATGAGTAAGGAGTTTTTAGATGACATATCATTGACTCTTGAGACACATCCTAATGGATATGTTCATCGTGTAATTCACAATTTACATACACAATTCTAAAAAGAAAGACAACAATACAGTCTCGAGAATCTGACTTTAAAAGACCATGTTTGCCAATTTATAAGAAAATTGGATGGGAAGCCTATCCCCGACCCGTAGAGGGGGTTCAAGCCGTTATTGGATGTAAAACCAGAGGAAGATATGAGCCACAATCACAACTACATGTATATATTTATTGCTTTGATTTCTGTTACTTTAAATATTTATTTTGATTTGCTTTACTATTTTGATTTATTTTATTTTTGTCGATAATATCTAAACTTTTTTACTTTCACGATCTATTTTACTATTCATCTAATAATTGTCATTTGACAGGTACTAGTGCACCTTTTTTTCAGGATCTATAAATTCGGCTCGTTATTTCTCTCTTCGACATATCCAAATAAGGAAAAAAAATAAAAAATAAAAATAAAAAATAAAAAATAAAAATGGAAGCAACTTTAAGAAGACGAGTCATTAATATTTGTGTGTTTTATGGAACTAGCTCTGGATCTAAACCAGAATTTGTTGAGTCTCTAAAAGAATTTGGGTAGAGTTATGGCAGAAAGAAATATGCACTTAGTATATAGCGGTGGAAATCTTGGATTGATGGGGTATGTTTCAAAGGCCTATAAGAAGATGGCAGTCAAGTTTTGGGGATCATTCCAAAACCTTTGGCGGATAGAAACCTCATCGGAATATCAAAGAGAGAATAATGTCTTGTCTCAGGTATGTCTGAAAGACTTTCTGAAATGATTAATCATGCTGATGCTTTTATTGCTTTACCAGGTGGGCTGGGCACGATGGAAGAAATATTCACAGTGGTATCTTGGGCGAACTTGAACATTCACGAGAAACCCATTGGACTATTTAATGTTGATGGATTTTTTGATTTTATTTTTATATTTCTTGAAGATGCCAGAAGAAATAGGTTTATTTCAAAACTAGTAAAAGATATCTTCCTAACTGCAAAAAAAGCTAATAATTTAATTGACCAACTTGTAGCTTATGAACTAAAAATAAACCCTATTCTTTTCAAGTTGAACTGGTCTGGTAACGATCGTGGCAAAAAACGCAGAGTAAATCTGGTTCTTAATCTGTAGTTTTATTTTTAGTCGTAGATGCAATTGTCAATTCCACAATAACCAGGTGATGTTTTCTAAACTCTTTTTCTTCTTTTCAAACATTAAGGACAATGTCTTAATTAGGTTGGGGATAGGGGATATTTGACAAGTTTTTTTTGTTTTGTTTCTTTCTTTTTATTGTTGTGATTAAGTTTTTATTATGTAGTTTTTGCTTTATTATTGTTTTTGTTTTGTTGCTATTTTTTTTTGTGTATATATATATATATATATCGATTTGATTTGATTTTATAATTTTAACTACACACAAACTAACAACAAATTTTTGACTAACCAAGTGGAATTATTGTTTTGAGATAGTTGTGTAAGGAGTTTTCGTTCCTGAGACGTATCTCAGTTTAATTCGTAACAAGTTATTTTTGTTTATTTCCTTTTGAATTATTTAAATTTGTGAATTCTCCATAATATTGATTAAATTTGATCTTCATATGCTCATTTGACAGGTATTATCAACGTACACGGTAATATATGAACATAGATTATAAGTGAAAATTTTGTAATATTCAATTCTCTAGTTTATTGGAAGTATCGCCTAAAAAGCAATGGAATTTGTATTTATATGTAAAAAATAAATTAACCATGCTTTTACTTAGTAACCGGACATCTTGCATCAATAAGCATTGATTGTTCATGTCAAACAGTAAAGCCTGAGTTAATAATATGATGATAATAATTAAGTTTCTACTTAGTAACCAGACATCTTACCTCAGTAAGCATTGATTCTTATCTGAGATCCAAGCAATTAAGTCCGTAGAGGTGTCTTAACACCTAGTTCCCTAAAGCCAACTGGTTTGGGAGTCACTGGCCTAAAACTCGTTACAAGGATTGAAGATGTTGTAAAAAAATAATAAATTAATAAATTTTGCACTTATAAATAAATTTCCATTGCTAAAAATGTGTGAATTCTGATATAACTTTAGGATAAAAATATTTCTCTCTTTTCAACTACACTTGTGAATATTGTGGGCACAATGAATTGATTAATACCTTGTTAATTGTGTATATGGAGAATGGTAAAAAGTATAGGAGAATTTACTTATTTGGTAATTTAGAAAGAAAGAAAACAAGTACTAACTTGGATAAGAATTTCACTTTTTAATTTTACTACTAATTTGTTTATTTTGTTTCTTTTAACTATTTATTTAGTTTTGTGTGATTGCATGTACATTTGATTAACGTTTGTGGATGTCGTCATTGTAAACCCTCACGATGTTGGACAATTATGACCCATAGCATCACTATTTGTAAAAGACATTATGGTTTTTGTACAAATTAACTATGTGACAAAGGAAATTGCTATTTTATCATTTTGTAATTAGATTACTTGAATATATATAAATGATAAAAGTCCTTATGATTAGTTCCGGATTATTAAGATATGAGACAGTATCAATCCACGAAAGGTTTAATCATTAAATAGCCCTAGTCATAGTATAATCGAGACTGGACATCGATAATGCAGAATATGATAGTATTGCACTTGTGCGCATTATGGAAGCTTAACAGTATAGTTCTTATATATTTGGGTATTGGATACTCATGCAAGTGTAATAAGAGGTTCTGTTTACCGATGGTACAAGAACAGCTTCGCTCTGGATAGACCCATCAGAATCTCATTGGTAGTATGACTATGTGTCTATGGGAATTCGAATCAGGGTATGTGTATTTGGTCTTAACCTAAGACTTGCATTGTTAATATTTGCGACAATCAGTACGCTTTGGTTTTGGTCGTCCGGGGCTTTAACAGGTTCTGTGTACGCCTCTTATGGGTTTGCTGAGAATCGTAGTGTATTAGGTGTGATGTCAAGATCGAAGTATCACTTCAGTCATATGGAGATGATGATCACGCAGGATACAGAACTGGTACTCTTACATGCTGCAGCTATCGGGATAATATGACAAGGTCATGATTATCCGATTACAGAGACTAGTTTCTAGTGATCCGATATATGCTAGCATGTGACATCCGATATTGGATCGTAATATGCAATACTTAGTATACTATGCTTGATAAAGATTATGCATTCCTTAAAAGAATATTTCTGGAGAATTGGGTAAGCACGGTACTTTGCTAGAAGCCAACCATGTCTTATAAATCGGTAAGAACGTGGTACTAGGTACACACGTATTCGGATAGTCCGATGACCGTATTTACTGCCAACATATCCAGGGATCTCATGAGTCGCTTCCCAAAGATTCACCGATGACATTTGACTCGAACAGAATTAATCTAGGATTAATTATAAGAGAGAGAAAATTAATCTGGGATTAATTACGGTAAGAATTTATCTATGATAAAATTCGAATAGAAGAGAGAACGCGATTAATTTGGAATTAATCGATTAAATAATATATTGGATATATTAATTGAAATTGGATTTCAATGTGGAATTAAAATTGGATTTTATTTTGGGAAAATTTGTGTTCCCATATGAGAGGGTAAAACTATAGCAATTCATACCTGGAAGATTTATTTTGATGGAGCTATGAATTATAAAAGCGTTGGAATTGGGATTGTCTTGATAACAAATTATCAGAGACTTTACCTATGGCTAAGTGACTGACCTTTTCAGTTACCAATAATATAGCAGAATATGAAACTTTTGTTTTCGGGTTAGAATCATTAATAGCCTCGGGGTCGAAGGACGTTGAGATATATGGTGATTCAATTTAGGTAATCTGGAAAATACGAGGGATTGTGAGCTAAAAGAAAAAAAAATTGATGTTGTATCTATTTTACGTCAGAGCTTTGTTGCAGAATATCTCGGGCTGTACGTTTCAGCATTTGCCCGGGAGTAGGCTGTTGGGATATATTCCCTAAAGCTTCATGTAATGTAAACAAAATTATTTTTTTTATAAAATAAAAGATACACTATTCATTTATCAAAAGTTTGATTTAAATCGCATATTGTAAATTATATTATTTATCCTAGATTACTTATGTCCCTTCAAACTTAGTGTATGAGTTTCATACACAAAGGATTTAAGTCTGAAATTAGTAATCTAAAATAGTCCATAGATAGCAAACAAAATGGGTACCTTATTTATGATTTATATATAGCTGCGGTTGACCGGCGTAAACACACACGTATAACGCAAGCGCACGTATCGTTCAAGTAGTATAAAAATATCGATCCCACGAGGACTTAATTGCTACTATTGTTATTAATTATTAAATCTATTTATTTACAGATATCTAATTGAGGGAGAAGAGAATGATTGCTTGATTGATTTGGTTGATTGTAGATTTTCTAAATAAATAAATAAAAAGACAAAAGAAAATACAAAGGAAAATAACAAAAGACACAAAGATCTAGGGTTGTGAATCATTCTAATATCTTTTTAAAGATGAAGTGGTTATCTTAAAGTTGGGTAATAAATTGATTTATTAACCTGGAACTTAAATTATGTGTAAGCCTATGTCGATGGTCAGACACAAATACCCAGTTTAACCCAATTGAACCATATGTCTATGTCAACCAAATTATCTGGATTTATTAAGTTTAAGTTCCAATTATGGCTACCCCCGCCCGACAAGTATATTCCTATCCTGTAAGGAAATCTATTAAAGGGTTATATATCCTCAAGGAAGATCGTGGGCTATTAAGTCTAAGGCTGAAACCTAAAATCCCTATGTCTAGTTCATTTTAGATTTACCACATCAATCTTATTGGTGATCAGACAACAATAAGCATTAAGCTTAAGACTTAATAAGTAAACCTTTAAATTACCCAAACTATAAAATAACCCCTTATAAACCGGTGATATTTAAAGTCATCACAACCTCAGAAAACTAACACATAACTAGGACTAGTAAAAACTTAAAAGTAAAGACAAAAAGTAAAAGCTGAGAAGTAAATTACAATAAAATGCTAAGGTAAAAGGAATTACTTTTACTACTACTAATTTAGATATCTCCCATAAAATAATATATAAACTTGTGATAATATTACCAACCGACCAATCTGGCGGTATTCTAATTAAGTCAAATTAAGTCCAACCAGCCATAAAGGCGAAACCAAAATTAAAATACCAACCGACCAATCTGACGGTATCCTCGATTAGTCAGGTTTAAACCAGATTAAAATTAAATTACCAACCGGCCAATATAGCGGTATCCTTTTTAAGTCAGTATTTTAAATAGTGAATATATTATTTTTAAGGGAGATTAATCTAAATAGTAACAGTAAAAGAATTACCTTTCACCCTAGCTGGGGGAAGTTACCTACTCATGGTGAATAGTAAAAACTGTAAAAAGTAAAAAGTAAAAATTAAATTACTATTATTACAAAACGTAATTAAATTATTTACAAAACTAAAAATTAAAAATAAAAAAAAAAACTAAAAACTAAAGAATCTAGAGAGAGAAACTCTCTTTAGATAGAATTTGAGAGAGAGAGTGGTGTATTCAATTCTGAAATTCGAAGCTGAATTTATAGGCGCAGATAAGCTTCTGGCATCGCGACGCTGGAGCCTTTGGCCTAGCGACGCTGGAACAGTGAATCATGGCATGCTCTCGGCTTGACACGTTGCGAGGCGGCTAAGAGGATAAGGCGACACGTGGCGAGGCGACTAAGAGCTCAATTATTATGCTGACATGGCGCTGACGTGCCAAGGCGGCTGAGATCAATTGTCGACACCGTAGGATTGCGACACGTGTCACGGCGTGATTGGCTGATGATGTTGTGGCATGTTGACTCATTTGACCTGCTGACGTGATGATGACGTGTCATGACGCGTGGCAAATGTTGACTCGTTGACCGATGACGTGGCGATGACATGGATGACACGTGCCGCACGTGGCAATTGTGAGTGTCGGCACCGTATGATGATGACACGTGGCACGGCGCACGTTAGCATCTCAGCTGTGATGGTGACACGTGGCACGGCGCATGTTAGCAAAGTCAAACTTCTCAAATTCTGATCCGTTGACCCGGCGCACGTTAGCAGACTCCGGCGCAAGTTAGGCTTCGCGACGCTAAAGGCTTGGGCGTCGCGACGCGGGAAATGACCAAAATGCCCTTTTTTGCCAATTTTCACAGTTTTGCTCCAAATCATCTCCAAAATGTCCTGAAACTTTATTTATCTACAAAATAACACAAAACACATCAAAATATTCACAAGACTCAAGAAACTATACAAAATATTAGGATAAATGAGTGGGAAATAGTGATATAAATACCACTCATCACACCCCCAAACCTAACATTTTGCTAGTCCTCGAGCAAAACATAGAATAAAATAACATGAAAATAAAATTAACTAAGCCACTTTCGTAGGGATCACGATTGCATTTAGCATATGCAACAAGCCTTTAAACCCCTAGGTGTCCCTAGTGGACGAGTTGTAGTCTCGTGAGGGCTTACAGCAATGATACCCACAAACATTTTACAAAAGTAAAAAGGTAGTTAAAACTAATGCACACAAAAGCAAAAAGACAAGCGAAAAGAAAATAAAGAAGTTAGTGACTAATCAGGTGAAATTTCTACTCCAAGTTACTAGTTGTTTTGCTTCATTCTAAATTACCAAATAAGTAAATTCTCCGATCATTTTTACCATTCTTCATAAACACAGCCAACGTAATATTAAAAAACTCATTTTTGCCCACAGCAGTCATAAGTGCAGTTGATAAGAGAGTAATATTTTTGTCCTAAAGTTCTATCAGATTTCACACCTTTTTATAGCAATGGAATAATTTTTTCTCATTTTTCTGATTTTTTTCTTTGATTTTTCTCTATTTTTTTTATTTATATACAATATCTTCCATCTATGTAGCGAGTGTTGGGTCGGTGGCTCCCAAACTAGTTGGTTTTAGGGCACCAGGTGTTAAGACACCCCTACGAACTTAATTACTCAGACTTCAGATATATATATTTTTGCAGCATCTTTGATCCTTGTAACGAGCTTTGGGCCAATGACTCCCAAACCAGTTGGTTTTAGGGCACTAGGTGTTAAGACACCCTTACAGACTTAATTACCCGGATCTTAGATGCTTTATCCACCATTTTTTTTTTACTCCATTACTTTTTTTGAGATGCTTCCTCCAATTAACTAGAGCACTGAATATTACAAATTTTTCAATTTTAGCTCATGTCCGTATGTTTCCATGTATGTTGTTAATACCTGCCAACTGAGTATATGAAGATTCATTTTATTCTGTGTTATGGAGAATTCACAAATTAAATAATTCAAAAGGAAATAAACAAAAATTAACTTGTTTCAAAAATGGTCTGAGACACGTCTCAGGAGTGGAAACTCCTTACTCAGCTATCTTTTACCAATTTCACATTTTTAGTCAAAACACAAAAACGCAAAATATTTTTGTAATTTTTGAAAATTTTTCAATTTTTTTTTGTATTTTTCAAAAAATTTTGGACTAAAAATAAAAACAACATACAAACTAAAAACAAGGTACTAATCAACTAATTCTCTCCCCCAAACCTAAATGAGACATTGTCCCCAATGTCTTAAACAGTGGAAGAGTTTAGAAGGTCATAACTGGTTAGCTGAAATTTTACAGGAAAATTTACCGATTAAGATTTATGCCCAGATTACGGTTCTTACCACGATCGCTACTTGGCCATTTTTTTTTAAATTTTGGCGAATCTCCTCTTAATTTTTGATTATCCAACACAACTAAATCTATCTCAAAGGCCACAAACACCCCAATTCAATTCTTCGCCCCCACGACTATGAATCAAATAATCAATCAACACTTCCACAACTCAAATCACATAACCAATCATCAAATTTTCAATCTACCAAATCAATTTTACCAAACCAAATATTTTTTTATCAATTTTACCGTCAATTTCAGATATGGCAATGAAGGATACGGATCGGCTTGGACTTGGACTTGGGTTGATTTGCTGCTTCTCGGTTTTGGTTATAGGTTGGGTCTCGGTAGTGGGTTGGCTCGGTTGTTACTCAGTGAAGGAAGGTTCAGTTACGGTGATGAAGGTCTCGGCAAGAATGAAGACGGAGATTTCGGTGATGAGGCTTGATTTCGAAGAAGAAGATGATGATGGGTTTGGTAGATCTCGGTCTCTGGTGGCTCGGTAAAGGCTTGGTGTTTGACTTGGCGAAGGTTGCGGTTGTGGTCAGTTCGGTCTCTGTGGTCGGACGGCTTGGCTGTCGCGGTGATGGATCTAATCGGCGAGTTGGGTAACTCACGGCTGGCAAAAACGGAGGTGCTTGGTTCGGTCTCAGGTGAGGGCTTCTGGTTTCGGCTTCTTGGTGTTGTTGGTTTTCGGGTTGGTCGGTTGCAGTGCTGGTGAGACATGGTAGTGGCTCGGCGGATTGGCTTGCGGTGGTCGAGGGTGGTGGACGGTTTGGCTTGGCGATTGGGTGGTTCGACCGGTGATTTGAGTTGTTTCAGACTTGGTAGTTCGGTGATGGCCCTTGGTTTTGGCGATTTGGGCGAGGTGAGGGCTTCTGGTTTCGTGGTGTTTGAGGAAGAAGAAGGAATAAAAATGAGATATGCGGCGCCTCTGCTTATGTTCTTAGAGTCAGCGTCGCGATGTTGATGAATTTTTTTTTTTTTTTTGCAAAACCATGTCTTGCGAAGGATAAATCCATAGGGACGCGTCTCGAGAGCTGACTCCTTACTCGGCCGTCTCTTCTGGATTGACTTTGTATCTTCGTGATTTTGTCAAATTTTTATTTTGTAAAAATCCCGCTTGCACTGGCTTGCTTTGTCCTAAAAAATTCCGTTTTTATTTTTCCTGCAAAACTAACACACAAAATTAAAATGTTCACACAAATTATGAAAACAAATTACAACAAATTGCATGGGTTGCCTCCCTGCTAGCGCTAAATTTTTCGTCTTCAGCCAGACGTGACTGAAATCCATATGTTAAGGAGGTTTCAATGTCGTTTTGGATGTCCGATTAAAGACAATCCCTTGAGCATTGCTTTTGAAGGGTCTTTTCCAATGGTACAGTGGCAAAAAATATTTTGTCTCATTCAGTGCTTGTGCCACCTTTTTACTCCTTGTTGTTCCAGTGGTTCCTGCAAAGAAAGAAAGAAAATCAGGAGGTCTCGTATGGTTTTTGACTTGGAATATAAATTCCATTCTGTCAAGCTTCTGGTTGATATCTTTGATTTGTACTCCCCAAAACAGCGATGTTTCTCCTGAATGCTCTAGATCTTTAATAAGTTCAGACATTTGCTCCTCCATTTGCTTTGCTTCATGCTCCACCTGAGGATGAAAAGATGAGTCAGACATTAGGTCTTCATCCTCTGATTCGGGTGAATTGATTGGCTCGGGTAGATCTTCTTCAAAAATGTGTGCAATGCAATCTCCAAGATCTTCATTTTGAGGATAAAGAATTCCATCCTCAATTTTTGATGCAGTTGGTACAAATATTTCAGCTTCATCCTCGTCAGAATCTGAATAATAGAAATCAAATCGAGACTTTGCCGGTTCGGGTTCCTGAACTGATACCTCTGGTTGTTGATACTGCTCAGCCTCCTCCTCTGTTGAAGTGTCATTATGAAATGATTGGTAATTGAAGGTTTCATCAGTGTCATCTGAAACTGGTTCTTGAAGTATGTGGTTCTGGTTTTCTGTGAATTGTCTCATTTGATCTGTCATTCTCTGAATTGATGCTGATTGTCTCTAAATACTTTCAAATTGATTCTGGCATGTTTCAAACATTGCATCCAACTTTTCGTCCAGTTTCTGGAACCAATCTTTGAGCATGTCAACCAATGATTCTTCCTCGGATGGTTCTGGTTCTTAATAAAAATCATAGGTGGATGGTGGATAAGATGGAAAATATGATGGTTCTTCGTACCATGAAGGATTTTGATAGCTCTGCCACCCTGGATTGTAGTTGTACTCGCAATAATCTCTTAGATGGTTACCATTACATATATCACATATCTCCATTGCATTCTGATGAGCAAATGTAGTATTACTTGGCTCTGGCATCCAGTGATAGTCGTTGGTCTGAACAACAGGCCTCAGAAAACCGGACTGTTGCTCCCAGATTTGGGGTGTATTTTCTAGTAAAGCTCTTGATCTCTCAATCTCCCAGTAGTGTTCCATTTTCAACCACCCTGAAAACAAAAGAAAGAAATAAAAATTACAGATAAAAATAAAGAAAATTAGATACAAGTAAATTGGATAGCTTCAAAAGTAACAACTCAAGAAATATAAGTCCCCGGCAACGGCGCCAAAAACTTGACCGGCGTAAACACACACGTATAACGCAAGCGCACGTATCGTTCAAGTAGTATAAAAATATCGATCCCACGAGGACTTAATTCTACTATTGTTATTAATTATTAAATCTATTTATTTACAGATATCTAATTGAGGGAGAAGAGAATGATTGCTTGATTGATTTGGTTGATTGTAGATTTGCTAAATAAATAAATAAAAAGACAAAAGAAAATACAAAGGAAAATAACAAAAGACACAAAGATCTAGGGTTGTGAATCATTCTAATATCTTTTTAAAGATGAAGTGGTTATCTTAAAGTTGGGTAATAAATTGATTTATTAACCTGGAACATTAAATTATGTGTAAGCCTCTGTCGATGGTCAGACACAAATACCCAGTTTAACCCAATTGAACCATATGTCTATGTCAACCAAATTATCTGGATTTATTAAGTTTAAGTTCCAATTATGGCTACCCCCGCCCGACAAGTATATTCCTATCCTGTAAGGAAATCTATTAAAGGGTTATCTATCCTCAAGGAAGATCGTGGGCTATTAAGTCTAAGGCTGAAACCTAAAATCCCTATGTCTAGTTCATTTTAGATTTACCACATCAATCTTATTGGTGATCAGACAACAAGAAGCATTAAGCTTAAGACTTAATAAGTAAACCTTTAAATTACCCAAACTATAAAATAACCCCTTATAAACCGGTGATATTTAAAGTCATCACAACCTCAGAAAACTAACACATAACTAGGACTAGTAAAAACTTAAAAGTAAAGACAAAAAGTAAAAGCTGAGAAGTAAATTACAATAAAATGATAAGGTAAAAGGAATTACTTTTACTACTACTAATTTAGATATCTCCCATAAAATAATATATAAACTTGTGATAATATTACCAACCGACCAATCTGGCGGTATTCTAATTAAGTCAAATTAAGTCCAACCAGCCATAAAGGCGGAACCAAAATTAAATTACCAACCGACCAATCTGGCGGTATCCTCGATTAGTCAGGTTTAAACCAGATTAAAATTAAATTACTAACCGGCCAATATAGCGGTATCCTTTTTAAGTCAGTATTTTAAATAGTGAATTTATTATTTTTAAGAGAGATTAATCTAAATAGTAACAGTAAAAGAATTACCTTTCACCCTAGCTGGGGGGAAGTTACTTACTAATGGTGAATAGTAAAAACTGTAAAAATTAAAAAGTAAAAATTAAATTACTATTATTACAAAACGTAATTAAATTATTTACAAAACTAAAAATTAAAAAAAAAAAAAAACTAAAAACTAAAGAATCTGGAGCGAGAAACTCTCTCTTTAGATAGAATTTGAGAGAGAGAGTGGTGTATTCAATTCTGAAATTCGAAGCTGAATTTATAGGCGCAGATAAGCTTCTGGCGTTGCGACGCTGGAGCCTTTGGCGTAGCGACGCTGGAACAGTGAATCGTGGCATGCTCTCGGCTTGACACGTTGCGAGGCGGCTAAGAGGATAAGACGACACGTGGCGAGACGGCTAAAAGCTCAATTATTATGCTGACGTGGCGATGACATGGCGCTGACGTGCCAAGGCGGCTGAGATCAATTGTCGGCACCGTAGGATTACGACACGTGTCATGGTGTGATTGGCTGATGATGACGTGGCATGTTGACTCGTTTGACCTGTTGACGTGATGATGACGTGTCATGACGCGTGGCAAAGGTTGACTCGTTCACCGATGACATGGCGATGACATGGATGACACGTGGCGCACGTGGCAATTGTGAGTGTCGGCACCATAGGATGATGACACGTGGCACGGCGCACTTTAGCATCTTAGCTGTGATGGTGACATGTGGCACGGCGCATGTTAGCAAAGTCAAACTTCTCAAATTCTGATCCGTTGTCCCGGCGCACGTTAGAAGACTCCGGTGCAAGTTAGGCGTCGCGACGCTAAAGGCTTGGGCGTCGCGACGCGGGAAATGACCAAAATGCCCTTTTTTCCAATTTTCACAGTTTTGCTCCAAATCACCTCTAGAATGTCTTGAAACTTTATTTATCTACAAAATAACACAAAACACATCAAAATATTCACAAGACTCAAGAAACTATACAAAATATTATGATAAATGAGTGGGAAATAGTGATATAAATACCACTCATCAGCGGTCCATTCTATATTCTTATGGTGACCTTGATCTGGGATCGTCCATATGGTGATATGAGAATAGAGGCACCTTATATGATGTGATCATATAGGACTGGACCTAAGTAGAAATGAATTTCTTATAATATCTGTTAAATAAAGAAATTCATTTCAATCTATTAGATGGTCATATATGGATTGATCTGAATCCTGAATGTATAGCAAATTCCTGCATGACAGGCTATGTCATTTGATTTATAAAGTTAAGGTTGGTGTAGTAATCTCGACCAATAGCTATGTACTTTGGAGATATGGTTTAGTGTGTAGTTTGAGACTTTTTACATATAGACGGAGTTCACTCATTCTTGCGAGAAGTAGAGGTCCTAGAGGAGTATCTTCCTTAAGGGTTGATTCTGTACTTGAACGATTAGAGCGCTCAAGTCTTTCTATTACAAATAGAAAGATTAATATTAATAATATTTATGAATAAATCATTCATTAGAGAATCAATGGTACTTAAGGTACAAATAATTAGAGGGGTATAACGAAAATTATGACCCGGCTCTAATGAGATACTCGTGAAAGGCTAATCTGTATGTAATGATTATATCGACGAACACCGACGTAGTCCGAGTTATATTGTTTTTCTATGGCAATGAGAGTGCAGCTTTGGGTTTTTAATGGAATAACCTAAAGTTAATAATTCAGAATATTTAATTAGGAGTTTAATTAATATTTCGAGATTATTGGAGCTCAGAACTGTAAGTCCATTTGGTCTCTGTGCTAGCTCGATATACTGTAGAAAATTAAATTTAATTGGATAGTCTAATTATATACTCACATATATATGTTATTATTAATATGATTAATAAAAAAAAAAATCATACCTTGAAACTATATATTGATTTTAATATATGGTTTTCATAATAAATGATTATATGATCATTATTTATTATAAATTATTTTATTTTATTAAATTATATTATATTGTATAATTTAATAAATATTTTAAATTATGAATTTCCAAAAATATATTTTGGAAACTCTTGATTTGGAATGGAAGTTACACCTTTTTTATTTTGACAACTAGATAATGTCATTATGATGACAATTAATAAAAATTTGGTTGTTACAAAATTGGGGGCTGGCAGAAACCCAATGGGGAATACAAATGGGTTTTGGTTTATTGTTTACAACATATTAAAACCCTAAGTATAAAAGAAAAATGTGATTTTTCTTTTTACCTTAATTTCATTTGAGTGAAACCCTAGCCACCTTGTTCATATTTTTCTCTCAAGTGTTGAAGGAAAAATACAAGAAGAACAAAAAAAAAACTTAGTGTGTGATAATATAATCTCGATCTCTAAAGTATTTAGAGATTGTTTCTATGAGTCAAGCCCACCCTTGTTTGGAAGACCATTCGAAGTTGGAACAAAAATCTCCATATTAACATGGTAGTGAGTAGAAAAATCTGTCAATTGTCGCACCTTATTACTCATTTTTTTGGGAGTGTTTTTTGTGTCATTTTGGTACACCTCTTTCGGGATATTAAGGGGTGATTCAAAGGTGTTGTGGGGTTATTTTGGTGGAAAAATTCAGACCTGAAACACTGTTCTTGCACATGCAAAATCGAGGCAGTTTTGGGTGAAATGTGTGAGCATATTGGGTGCAAAAATGGTCCAAATCTGAGCCACTGCTCGGGGGCTGTTCTGAGGCTGAAAAATAGACAAAAATAAAAGAAAAACAAGATCGATACCGGTGCCTAAGCCGCTTCTATTGCGTGAGGAAAATCAGTTCCTATAATTGGCATCAAGAGCGATGTTGAAAAATGTTATTAACCCTTCTATTTTTATTGAAAAGTTTATGTTTTATTGATTTATATGTGATATAAATTGTTTAATGCATGTTGTGATGAGTAGGAACATTATTATGTTCATGTGATGAATTTTTTAAAGTTCATGTGATGAATGTATTGCATTGATTGAAAATTTTCATGGTTCTTATTTTTGTATTAATTTTGGGAATGTAAGGCCATAAGGCCATTTTTTTGCAAGTGTTGTAAATATATTTTCTTATGTAAAATTATCAAGTTATATCATTTTATGTAATTGGAGAGCCGATGCTGCCAATGACTTAATCCCAATCCATGGACCAAGATTTGAAGACTAATGGATGCCTTGGTAAATTTTGTAATAATCAGATTAGTATAGGAAAAATAAGAGTCTGGTCAATATAAATTATTTTTATGTTATATGTAAGTTTATTTCGAAATATTTGAATAACATGTTGTATATCTTACGGTACCTACTCTTGTATTTTCACATGTAATAACATGTAATAGATGCATGAATATTCTAGTCATAAAATGTGATTTTATGAAATTTAAAAGAGTTAAATTGGAATTTGATATGCTTGAAAACAAATTAATTAGATTAATTGGTTTAATGGTTTGAAATTTGAAATCAAAATTTAAAAATATAAATAGGCTTTATAAGTCCGTCATTTTTTCCCTTGGTATATCAGATTGAAATCCGGACGTAAATTTCATAGTCGATTCCGAATGGACGGTAGTGTGATTTGCACTCGGGACATAATTCCATGTACCATTGGAATTTATAAGACGCTTATATTAAATAAATAGTTTAATTAAATTTTGTCCCTTTTGGATTTCTAAATTTTAAAATTTTTTAGTGAACTAAAATTTTAAGAGTTAAAATAATTAGGTCATTAAACTAAACTTAATTAAATTAGTTTAATTAAGTAATATATTAGTTGAGACTAATGAGAATCAGTGAATAAAAATTTTAAGAGTTAAAATTGGTTAGATCACTAATTATGCAGTAGTGTAAAATAGAGTTATGTTTTAGCCGCACATAAACTTGTAGACACTAGTGAATTAAGATAGATATTTTAAGTATAAACCTTTAATTTTCAAATAGTGAGTGGGAGAGTGATATAGGACAATATATCCCGAGATCTCCGTTGTTAATTTGAAAACGTGAGATTCAAAAGGTGTCTCGAGACGACTTATTTTCGTCCCCCTACGGATGGTGTCCTTTTTGGGTCAATATCAAGTTTGAATTCCGAGAGGTTGGAAACTCTAGATGTATCTAGTGAACTGACCTACCCTACGACGACACTTCACTAGTTAAGTCCAATGGTTCCGAAACAACGAGTTACACTCACGAATGAATGATTAAATTCCTTGATTAAATAAAATAGTGGTTGGTTAATATGAGACTAAGATTTATTCTCTATATATTAATCAATTGAGATTGTCTCGATTTATCATGCAAATACTTGACCTCCCTATGACGACACTTATTTGTGGGATGATAGATTTCTGTGACATAGTAATTATTTTAGGTTTCTAATTCATTACACATGGTTCATGTATCATGTTTATGTTAGACATTATGACCCATAGCGTCACTGTTTTGTAAATGATATTGTATTATTGTACAAAATCAACTATGTGATAATGAAATTGCCTTTTGCCGTTTTGTAAATTATTTACTTTGATATATTGATGGCAAAAGTCCATATGATTAATTCCGTATTGAGATGATATGAGACAGTATCAATACAAAAAGGTTTAATCATTAAATATCCCTAGTCGGAGTATTATCGAGATCGGACATCGATAATGCGGAATAGACTAGTATTGCACTTGTGCACGTTGTGATGGCACAACGGCATAGTTCTCATATATTTAAGTATTGGATACTTATGCAAGTGCGATAGGAGGTTGTGTTTTTACCGATGGTACGGAAAACAGCTTCGCTCTGGATAGACCCCGCGGAATCCCATTGGTAGTATGTCTGCGTGTCTATGGGAGGCCGCATCAGGGTAGGTGTATATGGTCTTAACCTGAGACTTGCATCGCTAGTACTTGCGACAATCGGTAAACTTTGGTTTTGGTGGTTCGGGGCTTTAACGGATCTGTGTACGCCTCTTCTGGGTTTATCGAGAATCGTAGTGTACTGGATGTGATGTCAAGATGGAAGTATCACTTCAGACATATGGAGATGATGATCACGCAGGATACAAAACTAGTACTCTATAAAAGGTTGCAACCGTCGGGACAATATGACCAGGTCAGGATTGTCCGATTTAAAGAGACTAGTTGTTTGATGTCCGATATATTTCGTACGGGGCAGACACATTTCCAGCCCCAGGCCTAACATGTGATCGTCCGATACTGGATCGATATACGCGATACTACGGTATACTACGCTTGATAAAGATCTAATATTCCAGTAAGAATATTTCTGGAGAATTGGGTAGGCATGGCGCTTTGCTAGAAGCCAACCTTGTCTTGTAAATCGGTAAAAACGTAGTACGAGGTACGTACGTGTTTGGATTATCCAACGACCGTATTTACTGCCAACATATCTGGAGATCTCTTGGGTCGCTTCCTGAAGATTCACCTATGATGTTTGATTCGAACTTTATTAATCTTGGATTAATAACGGAGAAACTTTATCTTGGATAAAATGCCTTATTATAGAGAGAGAGAGAGAGATCGATTAATTTGGAATTAATCGATAAAATAATATATTCGATATATTATTAAACGAAATTAGATTTCGACGCGGAATTAAAATCGGATCTTAATTCGGGCAAACGAATTAATTTAGAATTAGTCGTTAGCGATCTGAATAGTAATTCCGCTAGGCGTAATTATTTAATTCTCGTCGCGACGGAAATTCGTTAATCGGAATTAGCGAATTTGAGCCCGAAAGTGTTTGCGGACACATTCGTATTTGAAACGGGTGGGATCCGCAAATCACATCGTGATATCTCATCACTTGACACGAATAGATGATGGATGTATCTAGTCACCTTTGTGGGATGATACATTGACTCTATTCTCAATGTATAATGATGATGCCATTTAATGAATTTTTTGAGGGGGAAAGCTTTTCACGTTTTTTGAAGAGTTTTTATCTAAAAATTCATTTTTGGTATATGATATATCATTATTGCTTTTCTTTTCTTGACTCACGGTTTTTGAAACAAAAAGAAAACAAGAAAATTGAAAAGTCTCACTCTCATCTCCTTCTTCTTCACGCACGCCGTGAGCTTCACAAAGGTAGAAAATCATTTTTCATTTCTCCATTTTTGCTAGCACATTGAAGGATCAAAAGAGGTGATAGGGGAAAACAACCTTGGAGCTTGGAACACTTGAAGACTTGAAGCTTCTCTCCATCTCTTGCTTGGCCGAAACCTCCACCTTGAAGACTCAAGGATCCTCTTCATCATTTCGTCACAAAGCCTAGTAAGTATGATTCTGCCATGTTTCATGCTTTGCATGTATATTATTTGTATTTCTATGGCTTAATCTTTCTTTGTGACTAATTATAGAACCAACAATGGTATCATGGAGCCATGTTTAAGCATGAAATACATTAGGGTTAATTTGGGGAAAATTGATTGAAGCATGTTCTTGTGAAATTGGATGCTAAAGTATGCTTATATGTATGTTATATGATATATTACATGATCATTTTAAGAAAAATGCATTGGATGATTTTTCCCCAAAATGTTGCTTTGGCCGAATGTGAGGTACTTCCACTGAGTTGAATTTTTTGCATGCACAAGTTCATTAGATGATTTGAGTATGCTTAAATGTATGTAATATGATATTATACATGATCAATTTTGAGAAAAATGCATTGGATAATTTTTCCCCAAAATTGATGCTTTGGCCGAATGTGTAGGTCATTCCAATGGATTGGATTTTTCATGCACAAGTTCATTAGATGACTTAAGCATGTTTATATGTATGATATATGATGTAATGCATGATCAATTTTGAGAAAAATGCATTGGATGATTTTTCCCAAAAATTGTTTCTTTGACCGAAAATGGAGGTCCTTGTAATGGATAATATTTTTCTGTTTATAAGTTCATTAGATGACTTAAAATGTATACGGGATTTAGATTAGTGATTCAATTGGATTGAAAAAAACAAATCGAACAAAAATCCCTCTTGGCCGAATGCAATAAGGCATGTTAAAGGACTTGATTTTTGTTCAAATAAATGTTGGACATATGTTTTGAACAAGTGATGATTAATAAATTAATTGATGTTTTTGAAATATTTGGTTTAATGAATTAATCATGGATTTACACTTTAATTAATTGAATTTTAAAATTTGGAATATTAAAATTTAATTAATGGGCTTGATTGTATAATTGGGCTTGTATTATTATATTGGGCATAATGGGCTTGGTTGGGCCAAGTAGATTTGGGCCAAAAGGATTGGATCCAATTTGGGCTTAAATCACTCCATTAAGTCCAAATATAGTAAAATGGGCTTTAATGTTTAATTGGGCCTTATGGGCTTGAAATTGATTTTATGGCACTTGAGGGTGATTCCTTATTTGGGCTTGGTAATTGGGTTTGACCCACATTGACCAAAGCCCAAGCCTTGATAAATCAATGAAAGCCCATCGGACTTTAATTAAACAAACATTGGATGTTAGTTGGGCTTGGAGACCCAATTAGATTAGATTTAGAATCTAAATCTTTAAAGCACATTAAAAGTGTAAATATTTTAATTTGGAATTAAATAAATTGAATTAGTATTGAACACGACTTAAATTGGATTTAACGAGTAGTTCGATATAATTCGTGAATTCGTACCTTATGTACTTATTCTCAAACGAGTTGGACTCGCGCAAAATCAAACCATTGTTTGAACATTGGATGATCACTTAAACAAAGACTAATTAATTGGATTTGATTGGTTGTATAGCATGTCTTGATTGATATATATGTATGTGATGAATGAATAGTGTATAGCGGATGGATATTAGAAGGGAAAGGGTAATTTTAGAAATTATTGTAAATTTAGAATTTATAAATTGGACCTGCGTGTCCAGCCTATCTCTTTATCTCTTTTCTATTCTCTTCTCACCTAATTCCCCTCAATGTAAATGAGGTTTCTCTTATTGTATTATGTAATTGGGTAGAAGTAGAATATTGCTAGCGGGGAGTGGAAAGGGGTGATTTGTTCTAGGAACAAGTTGTTTTATATATCCATCCGTATATTACTATTAATTTACTTTATGCACTTTATGATGTTTTAGAAGCATGCTTAAGGGTGTATGATGATGAGACCTAACAAAGATAATAAATTGGTTGCCAATTACGCAAAAATCCCTCAATTTATATTAAGCAATATCCTTCCATTGAATGATTCTTGTTCAAGATCCAAAATTGGCATTGGTTTGTTGGCCAATGTCAAGACCTTTGTCAATTAAGGATGTACTTGAATCATGAGAGTTTTGTTCCCATCGGTGTCTTGTCCAAGTTTTGATGTTGGCCAAAGTCAAGATCACTCTTGTCCAACGACATTGATTACGAAACTTTCCTTGTCAATGGTCCCGCTTAACCGGAATCATTAGGTTGGTTGTGCCAAAGCCAAGGCCTAGATGATTCGGAGGATATGGGTTAGGAAAATGTATTAGATACATTGGCATAAGTAAATATACATATGTTTTGGACTTGGATGTCCACCTGACTGGATCTAGGAATTGGATTGGATCCAATTGATCTTTGAGATCTACCTAGTTAAATAGCATACAATTTGTTGGCCAAAGTCAAGATTGTGTGTTATTTAACGGGATCCTAGCCCACTCGGAAATAGGATTTCCCGAGTCTCAACAGAGGGTTAGAGACTTGATAAAAATAGTGGGAGGCTAGTATTGAATTTGCAATTTCGTTCAGATACTTAGCCCTATGCGTCTTTCAATTTATTTCGTCAATAATTAAACTTAGTTGGACTAATTCATTGTTATTTTTCTTTGTAACAGTTGACTGTACCCATTTTATCGTTAACTAGATAGTTGGACTATCGTAGTTGAGATGGCAAGCAAGGTAAATGTCTGAGACATCATCATGGGTGACAATGTCTTTAAGGGCACAAACTTCGCTGATTGGGAAATGAACCTGAGGATAGTCCTTGGGGCTGAGAGGACTGCTGTACACTATACCGACCCCTCCCGCCTAAGCCACTGACCCACTTGAGCTGGAGTTATGGAAAAACTCACAGCAATGATGTGACACAGCTCAGGCTATTATGTTAGCTTCGATGACTCAGCACTTTTGTCGCCAGAATATGGGACTTGGATCCTTATAACATGATGGCAAGACTGCGAGATCTCCACCGCTCCAACAAGCGGATGGAGAGGTACGAGTTGGTGAAGAAACTCTTCCGCGCTCCCGAATGACTGAAGGCGCATCAGTTGAGGCCCACGGGGCTCAAATGATCGCCGATATTGATGAGTTGGCCAATATGGGAATAGTCTTGGAGGCTGAGCTGACCGTAGATTTGATCTTACACACTTCCTGATTCTTGGAAACAAATCATAATCAACTATAAGTTGATGGACACGGATGACTCTTTGGAGAGCTGTTATCCATCTTGAAGGAGTCTGAAAAAGAACTCCTTAAAGGGGGCAAGCGCGAGGCGCACTATGCATCGACCTCTCAGAGGCCAAGGGCTGGGCCCAAAGCAACTAGAGGGGTGAGGAAGAAGAAACATAAGAACAAGGGTAAAGGCAAGTCGACAAAAGCTTCTGGGAAGCCGAGGAACAAATCTCAAGATGTCTGCCTCCAACTGCGGCAAGAAAGGTCACTGGAAACGTGACTGCCGAATGATGGGCAAGGGACACAGGGAGGATATCAAGGCAGGCAAGGCACTAGCCTCTGGTATGTTTGTTATTGAGATAAATATGACCACTTCTAGTTTTAAAAATTGGATTTTTGATTCTGGTTGTGCTGCTCATATATGTACTGATTTGCAGGATCTGCAGAATAGCAGGATGCTGGCATCAGGGGAGGTTGATCTACGAGTCGGAAAAGGAACTCCAGTTGCCGTTTTGGCTGTAGGGAATTTTGTTTTGGAATTGCCCTCGGGGCATTTGCTTAAACTTTTGAACTGTTATTATATACCTAGTTTGACTAGGAATATCATATATGTATCTTTGTTAACCCAGCATGGGTACACTTTTGTATTTAGAAACACTGGGTGTTATTTATATAAAAATGATGCAGAAATTTGCACTGCTGTTGCAAATAATGGCCTTTATATTTTGAATATAAATGAATCTCTAAACATAAAATAACAAACAAAAGGCTCAAAAAGAGTAATCTAAAAGATGAAGCTTACATGTGGCATTGTCGTCTAGGACACATTAACAAGACTCGCATATCCACACTTTCGAAGAGTGGGTACTTGGACGGATTTGATTTTATATTTATATGTGATGTCTGCGAATCTTGTCTTTTAGGCAAAATGCCTAAATCACCTTTTAGTGGTAAAGGTGAACGTGCCACAGAACTGTTAGCCTCGTTCATAGCGACGTATGTGGGCCCATGTCTAGCCAGGCTAGAGGTGGATATCATTACTTCGTAACATTTACAGATGATGCATCTCGTTATGGTTATGTGTATCTAATGAGACACAAGTCGGAAACTTTTGAGAAATTCAAAGAGTTTCGACACGAAGTAGAAAAACAAACAGGCAAGAGTATTAAGACATTGCGGTCGGACCGTGGTGGCGAATACTTAAGTTATGAGTTTCAAGATTACTTGAAAGAAAACGGTATTCTTTCACAGTGGACTCCTCCTGGAACACCGCAATTAAACGGTGTATCTGAACGGAGAAACCGTACCTTGTTAGACATGGTAAGGTCCATGATGAGTCGCACTGAGCTACCTATATCCTTCTGGGGATACGCATTAAACAGTGCACAGTAGTACTTATATTGAATAAGGTTCCGTCTCAAAGTCTGTTGAACAGACTCCATATGAGATATGGACAGGAAGGAAACCAGGTTTCTATTTCCTGAAGATTTGGGGATGCTGGGCATATGTTAAACGTTTGGAAGGTACCAAACTAGAACCCAAATCAGATAAATGCCTTTCGTGGGATATCCTAGGGAAACCAAAGGATATTACTTCTATCACCCACAAGAGAACAAAGTATTTGTTGCTCTACATGCATTTTTCCTTGAGAAGGAATTCCTAGATGCAGTGGTAAGTGGTAAGTGGAGAAAGTGGAGCTCGATGAAAATCGTAGTGATACTGTTCCTGGCAATGAATCAACGACGGAACATAAACAGACCATCCAGGATGAGTCTGTGCCACAATCTTCATATACACAAGACCGCGTAGGTCGGAGAGAGTCAGGACAGTACCTGAGAGGTATGGGTTCCTGATCTCGCCTCATGTAGATATTAATCTTATTGAGGATAATGAACCGACTACGTATGAGGAAGCAATACAGAATATTGATTCCGCTTTATGGCAAGAAGCCATGAAGTCCGAGATGGATTCCATGTATGCCAACCAAGTTTGGACACTGGTTGATGCACCAGAAGGCGTAAAGCCTATTGGATGCAGATGGATCTTCAAGAAGAAGACCGACATGGATGGCAACGTGCAAACGTACAAAGCTAGGCTTGTAGCAAAAGGGTATCGTCAGCAATATGGTATTGATTATGACGAAACTTTCTCACCCGTTCCATGATTAAATCCATTCGGATAATGCTTGCAATAGCTGCATATTTCGATTACGAGATATGGCAGATGGACGTTAAAACCGCTTTCCTTAACGGAAACCTTTTGGAGGATGTGTTTATATGCAACAACCTGATGGTTTTATCGTACCTAGACTTGCAACAAGGTTTGTAAGTTAAATCGATCCATTTATGGATTGAAGCAAGCATTACGGTCATGGAATCAGCGTTTTGATGAGATCATAAAAGAATATGATTTCGTACAAAACGATGATGACCCTTGTGTATACAAGAAGGTTAGTGGGAGAGCACTGACTTTTATTGTCCTTTATGTCGACGACGTATTGCTTATAGGCAATGACATTCCCATGCTAACGTCGGTGTGAAAGCTTGGCTTTCATTAAAATTCTCCATGAAAGATCTGGGAGAAGCAGCCTTTATTCTGGGAATAAAGATCTACCGAGATAGATCTAGAAAGCTGCTTGGACTCTCCCAGAGTACATATATTGACAAAGTGTTGAAGCGATTCAACATGGATCAATCCAAGAGGGGATTGATGCCAATGTCACGTGGTATCCTTCTGTCTAAGGACATGTGTCCTAAGACTAAAGAAGAGAGAGATAACATGAGTCGGATACCGTTCGCCTCGGCAGTCGGATCGATCATGTATGCCATGATATGTACGCGACCTGATGTGTCATATGCTTTGAGCATGTGCAGTCGCTTTCAGGCCGATCCAGGTGAAGGTCACTGGATGGCAGTTAAGAATATCCTTAAGTATCTTAGACGAACTAAGGATGCTTTCTTAATTTATGGAGGTGGATAACTTGAGGTGTCTGGGTACACCGATGCAAGTTTCCAAACCGAGAAGGACGACTTCAAGTCGCAATCGGGTACATTTTTTGTTTGAATAACGGAGCAGTGAGCTGGAAATCTTCCAAGCAAGATACTGTTGCCGATTCAACAACTGAAGCGGAGTATATTGCTGCGTCAGAAGCAGCAAAGGAGGCAGTTTGGATCCGAAAATTCCTAATCGGATTAGGAGTAGTTCCGTTGGCAGCTAAGCCCGTGCCGTTGTATTTTGACAATAACGGGGCTATAGCACAAGCTAAGGAACCAAGGTCTCATCAACGATCCAAGCATGTTCTTCGGCGTTACCATCTGATTCGGGAGATTATACATCGTGGCGATGTAAAGGTCGAGAAGGTCGCATCAGATGACAACATTGCAGATCCGCTGACGAAGGCTGTTCTTCAGCAAGTGTTTGAACGACATATACATAGTTCAGGTATTAGATGCTTGAGTGACTGGCTATAGGCCAAGTGGGAGATTGTTAGACATTATGACCCATAGCGTCACTGTTTTGTAAATGATATTGTATTATTGTACAAAATCAACTATGTGATAATGAAATTGCCTTTTGCCGTTTTGTAAATTATTTACTTTGATATATTGATGGCAAAAGTCCATATGATTAATTCCGTATTGAGATGATATGAGACAGTATCAATACAAAAAGGTTTAATCATTAAATATCCCTAGTCGGAGTATTATCGAGATCGGACATCGATAATGCGGAATAGACTAGTATTGCACTTGTGCACGTTGTGATGGCACAACGGCATAGTTCTCATATATTTAAGTATTGGATACTTATGCAAGTGCGATAGGAGGTTGTGTTTTACCGATGGTACGGAAAACAGCTTCGCTCTGGATAGACCCCGCGGAATCCCATTGGTAGTATGTCTGCGTGTCTATGGGAGGCCGCATCAGGGTAGGTGTATATGGTCTTAACATGAGACTTGCATCGCTAGTACTTGCGACAATCGGTAAACTTTGGTTTTGGTGGTTCGGGGCTTTAACCGGTTGTGTGTACGCCTCTTCTGGGTTTATCGAGAATCGTAGTGTACTGGATGTGATGTCAAGATGGAAGTATCACTTCAGACATATGGAGATGATGATCACGCAGGATACAAAACTAGTACTCTATAAAAGGTTGCAACCGTCGGGACAATATGACCAGGTCAGGATTGTCCGATTTAAAGAGACTAGTTGTTTGATGTCCGATATATGTTTCGTACGGGGCAGACACATTTCCAGCCCCAGGCCTAACATGTGATCGTCCGATACTGGATCGATATACGCGATACTACGGTATACTACGCTTGATAAAGATCTAATATTCCAGTAAGAATATTTCTGGAGAATTGGGTAGGCATGGCGCTTTGCTAGAAGCCAACCTTGTCTTGTAAATCGGTAAAAACGTAGTACGAGGTACGTACGTGTTTGGATTATCCAACGACCGTATATTTACTGCCAACATATCCGGAGATCTCTTGGGTCGTTCCTGAAGATTCACCTATGATGTTTGATTCGAACTTTATTAATCTTGGATTAATTACGGAGAAACTTTATCTTGGATAAAATGCCTTATTAGGAGAGAGAGAGAGATCGATTAATTTGGAATTAATCGATAAAATAATATATTCGATATATTATTAAACGAAATTAGATTTCGACGCGGAATTAAAATCGGATTTTAATTCTAGCAAACGAATTAATTTAGAATTAGTTCGTTAGCGATCTGAATAGTAATTCCGCTAGGCGTAATTATTTAATTCTCGTCGCGACGGAAATTCGTTAATTCGGAATTAGCGAATTTGAGCCCGAAAGTGTTTGCGGACACATTCGTATTTTGAAACGGGTGGGATCCGCAAATCACATCGCGATATCTCATCACTTGACACGAATAGATGATGGATGTATCTAGTCACCTTTGTGGGATGATACATTGACTCTATTCTCAATGTATAATGATGATGCCATTTAATGAATTTTTTGAGGGAAAAGCTTTTCACATTTTTTGAAGAGTTTTTATCTAAAAATTCATTTTTGGTATATGATATATCATTATTGCTTTTCTTTTCTTGACTCACGGTTTTTGAAACAAAAAGAAAACAAGAAAATTGAAAAGTCTCACTCTCCTCTCCTTCTTCTTCACGCACGCCGTGAGCTTCACAAAGGCAGAAAATCATTTTTCATTTCTCCATTTTTGCTAGCACATTGAAGGATCAAAAGAGGTGATAGGGAAACAACCTTGGAGCTTGGAACACTTGAAGACTTGAAGCTTCTCTCCATCTTCTTGCTTGGCCGAAACTTCCACCTTGAAGACTCAAGGATCCTCTTCATCATTTTCGTCACAAAGCCTAGTAAGTATGATTCTGCCATGCTTCATGTTTTGCATGTATATTATTTGTATTTCTATGGCTTAATCTTTCTTTGGGACTAATTATAGAAACCAACAGTTTAATTTTATGTCTAAATGTTTGATGATTTTAATAGACGATGGATGAATATTAAAATGCATGTTTATTTTATTTTCAATTATTTTCAATTATGGTTTCTCCGATTATTGCTATTCTCTCAAATAACAAACTAATGGGAGAAAACTATGTTAAGTGGAAAACTAACATTAATGTCATCTTGGTCTATGAAGACCTTAAGTTTGTCCTGACGGAGGAATTTCCTCTCGAGCCAACCATAAATTCTGGCTAAGTTGTGTGCGATTGTAGGCACTGTATTTTTGCATATCGTCCCGATGATGAGCCCAAAACAACCAACAACACGCCCAAGCCTTCCAACCACTCGCCCATAAAGCCTCCAAGCCCATTAAATCACATCCAAAAATATTCAAACACATTAAACACATGTTAAAATCTAAATAAATCACCTTCCTGAATTAAAGAAATAAAAAACAAATCACCTTCCCGATTTAAAAGATTCAAATCAAATCTCATCAACCACCTTCCTAATTAAATTAAATCACATGCCTAAACTAAAACAATCCCCTCCCTAAATTAGATAGATTTTTCCTTATGACACACTAATTAGAGATATCTCCATAATTACACAATATCTGTTCCCTTCCCGTATAAGGATAACCTCAACCCTCTCCTATAAAAAGGACCATAAACCAACCCTTCACACCCTAGCATTCACGCCCAAGCACTCTAAAAATCATCTCAATTGCCGTGAATAAGCTCTCATAAATCCATCTTCATTGCCGCAACCAACACCCTCTAAAATCTCCCTCCATTGCCACACCAAACAGCCCCATATAGCAGCCTCAATCCACGCACAAACAACCACCAAACAGCCCCATATAGCAGCCCAAATTCATGTCCAAATTGTCCCCTTTTACCACCGCAAACTACACTGAAAATCAGCCATGCAACCACTGAAAACTGTCCAGAAACTGCACCATCATCACCGAAAAACTGCACTGAAAAACTGTCCTATTTTCATCGAAATTTTGTCCCCCTGAAACAGCCCCTAAACCGCACCATAAACCCGCAAAACAGCCCTAAAAACTACACTAAAAAACCCACAAAAAAAACTGTCCAAAAAACTGCCCAGTAAACCCAAAAAAACCGCAGCCCCAACACACCTAAACCACCGCAAATAGCAAGCTAAAACAGTCCCTAATTACCATAAAAACAGTGACAAAAAAAATAGCGGCAAAACAGAGGAAACAACATCCCAAAACAGTAAGGTGACGAAGGAAAATAAAAAATCAGTAAATCGGAAAAGTTACGGAGCACCAACCCTTCCGACAATCGCGTAACGCACTTCCAAGAGGTGACTTAAGAGGTTAGACCTGAGGGCACCCTTTTTATTTATTCTCGTTCTTTTATTTATTATTATTTTTCCGCATGCATATTGTGGATTCATGTGTGTTGTGGCCATGGGATGAATGATTTTATGCTATCTCTCGTGGTATATCGGATGGAAACCCGGACATAAATTCTGTAGCCGAATCCGAATGGATGGTAGTGCGGACTGAACTCGAGATACGATTCCACGTACCACTTAAGAAACGCACATATTTCTTTTTATCCAATCTTGCGTTTATTCATTGTTTATTAGAAATGGTATGTTACTTTATGCATGATTATGTTGTTTAGCATATTATTTTTATGCATGATTTAGTTGTTTAGCATATTATTTTCAAGCATGATTTACTTATTTCCTTCGCATTAGGAACTTAATTATGTCTCTTCTACGTTTATGTTTAGATTATTATTTATTTATATCGCCATGTTTATCGATTTAATGCGTTCATGAGATCATGTGTTTGCCGTTATTTTGACTTACTTTCATGCATGCAAACTTAGATATAGGTTAGATGCAAACTTAGATATAGGTTGTATGCGAACTTAGATGTAGGTTAATTCTTACGTAGATTTGGTTATATTAATACATAAATCCGTTCATTACAAGTGGCATAAGTAAGGGACCATTCCAAACCCAACGGTTTGAGGTATTCCCTTGCGAGGGGTGAGTGCGGCCTTAAATCATTTTTCCCAATCACACTGGGTGGCGACTCCATTTTATTTCTCCGGTTTAGTCCCCCACGGGCTACTCCGTAGTCCCGAACGGGCCGCGAGCTTGGAACAGCGTCGCCGACTTCTGTGTCCTACAGCGATGCTTACCAAAAAAGGGTCGCAGCCAATGAGAAAGCCAACTGCTACTTGCTAGCAGGGATGTCTGAGGTTCTTACGGCAAAGCATGAGCCAATGGCTACAACAACTTTGATGATGGAGTCATTGCATAACATGTTCGGGTAGCCTTCGAAGCGGCAACTTCATGAGGCTATGGTCACAGCGATGACCACAATGATGAAGAAATGGACATCAGTCTGAGAGCACATCTTGAGGTTGATAACCTATCTCAATATGGTCGAAACTCATGGAGCTCGTATTGACGAGCGTAGCCAGGTGACCATGTCATGGAAACTCTTCCGAAGAATTTCTTGCAGTTTAAAAGCAACTATGTTATTAACAAGTAAACTTTTACTTTGAATCAACTGCTAAATGAGCTCACCCATTACGAGTCACTGCTGGTGGATCCTCGTAAGCCCAATAGAGAGGAAAATATTGTCGAATCTTCTATATCTTCAAAAAAAACAAGAAGAAATGCATTATGAAGGCTAAGACAAAGCCCATGAATAAGAAAAATAGAAGCTCAATAGATTCCAAGCCCAAAGGAAAGTGTTTCCATTGCAACAAGGATGAGCATTGGAAAATAAACAGTCCTAACTACCTTGCTGAGCTGAAAGAGAAGAAGGCCACATGTAAATACGATTTACTTGTCATCGAATCTCTATTAGTGGAGGATGATAAATCCATGTGGATTTTTTTTAGAGCCACTAACCATGGTTATTCTTCTTTGCAGCTACTTGATTCATGAAAGGACCTTGCTGAAGGTGACTACACCATGAGGGTCGGAACGAGGGATGCCATTTCAGCAAAAACAATGAGAGTTTCTAGTTTGAATTTTTTAAATAATAGTTATTTACATTTAAACAATGTGCTATTTATTTTTGGTTTTCGCAGAAATTTGATTTCTGTTTTTATACTTTTGGATGACGGTTTTTCTATTTCGTTTAATAATAATTTTGTTATTATTGGTAAAATAGATTAATTATATGCACAGGAAACCCAAAAAATAATTTATGTGTTAAGGTCGTTAACACATAATTCATTACTCAACACTGAAATGTTTAAGATTGAAAAATATTTTAGCAGACCTTTGATAAGCCAAAACCAATGAGAATAAATTGAGGGTTGCTCAAAGTTCACAAATTTGATGTATTTTTATTCAAGATGAGTTGTTCTAAAACATAGAGAAAACAAGCCTTTTATAAGGAGGCTACAACTCTAACCCTCGACTAAAAAAATAAATCATAATTAATACAACACCTAACCCACAACCAAAATAATAAAAAATAATTGATCTCGGTAAACACTCGTTACGCAAGCGCACGTATCGCTCAAGTAATATAAAATGTATCGATCCCACGAGGACTTATTAGCTACATTATTAATTAATGAAGCTAAATTTCTACAAGTATCTAATTGAAATCGATTGTTGGTATGATGGTGATTTTATCTAAAATAAATAAATAGAACTAAGGTATATTTCAAAGTTAATCAATGATATGAAAATATCCAGGGTTGTGAATCCTCCCAATATTCTTCTAAAGATGAATTGATTACCTTATACTTGTGCAATATGTTAGCTTATTAACTTGGAATGCAAATGTATCCACAAGCCTTCTTTCGATGGTCGAATGCAAATATTCAAGGTTACTTAATTTACTATATGTCTATGTTAACTAAGAAACCCCAAATTCATTAAGTTCAAGTTCTAATTATGGTTATACTCGCCCTACAGGTATATTTCTACCCTGGAGGGAAATCCCTAAAGTGAGATAGTGTTTTATTGAATCTAAGTCTAAACCTAAAATCCATTTGTCAAGTTTATCTAAGTTTACCAAATCAATCTTATTGATGATCAGACAACAACAAGCATTAATATCTAGATTCAATAAATAAGCCAAAACATCACACAAGACATAAGATAAATCAACTTATAAAATCTTCAATATCGGTTTTCATCACAACCCTAGATAATGTATTTAGTTACAACACATACCTAGGATTACTAAATAAATACAAAACATCATAAAAATGATTGGAAACCATTAAGTTAAACTACAACAATAAAATAAAATGTTAGAGTTAGAGGATCCACTTTTAATATTTCAAATGTAGAAATCTCATTTTTTATAATATATAAATTGTCATTGTTACCCAATTAATTTATTTCAGGAATTATTTATGTCAAAACATGTAAAACCAACCATAAAGGCGGTGATATCTTTTATCCATAAAAACAGCCATAGAGGCGGTATTCATTTGTCCATAAAACCAGCCATATAAGCGATATTTAATTATGTCAAATATATATAACCGGCCATATAGGCGGTAACAATGTTTATCAATAAGTAATCCATATTATATATTAGATTACAATTTATATATTATAATATAAGTGAGATTAATCTAAATTATCATATTAAAAGCTTCACCATTTTACCCCAGCAAAAAAAGTTACATACTCATGCTTTGAATAAAAACACACCAAATTTTATTACTGAAATAAAAAGAAAATACAAGAAAGTTTAAAAATGAACACATAAGATACTTTCTTTTAAGTTTTCCAGAGAATCTCCAGAAGAAAGCTTGAAAAATCCTTCTAAATTAGCCTGTTGTTTATAGGTAACAAATCTTCCCTACGTCGCGACGCGCAAGTGCAACAGCGTCGCGACACTGCCACCTGTCAACACGTCATTCACTACTGCAATATTTCAGCGCATGATTGACCCGGCGTCGTGATGCGTAATGTCTTCTGTGTCGTGATGCCCACTAGATAAGCGTATGCCATATTCTAATTTGTTGTGCGTCGCGACGCGCAATGTCTTCTGTGTCGCAACACCAAAGTGATATTCGTGTTTAGTTCTTATTTGTTCCATATTTCATCGTTTTGATTCCATTAAGTCCTGATTTTATTTTATATGTAGAATGAACCCAAAACACATCAAAACGCTCACAAGACTCGAGAAACCATATAAAATATTAAGTTAAAGGGGCGGTAAATATTGATATATTTTTCCCTTATCACACCCCCAAACCTAACTTTTTCCTGGTCCTCGAGCAAAACAAACAACACAAAATAAAATAAACAACTAAGATTAAATTAATCTATGCCATTTTCGTAGGGATCACGATTACATTTAGCGTATACAACAAGCCTTTAAACCCCTAGGTGACCCTAGTGGATGAGTTATGGTCTCGTTTGTTAGTGTCCTAGACATGCCAAGGATCTCTACAACATGATTTAGTGTGTGAATAATCAAAAACAAGTTTTCGGAATAAACTTACATTGATCGATTTGGATGATGGATTTCAAAGCTTTCTTTGAATTAGTTGGAAGCTCCAAGATTTATTTTGAATTCCCAACTCAAGGATGAGTTTCCCTATCACCTTCTTTGACTCCTTGAAAGTGCTAGCTTAAAGAAGTTTTGCAACAAAACTTCAAATGGGTGAGAGGAAGCTCACGACATTTTGATAGAATGAGAGAGTTTTTGTGATTTGTGAATAGTAAGTGTTACTTCAAAAGTTGACTTGCCTTTAAATACCAAAGTTGTGTGTTGGATTTGGTTTGAGTGTTTTAAAAGCAATCTAAGCCTTACTCAACCAATAACAACTTCCATCAAGTGTCAATCATCTTGATGTAAGTCAAGTGAGTCCCACCACTTTTAAATTCCAAATTTAAGTCGAATAACTCAACACGCAATTTTGCTCGGGCCCGGGTTCATTTAATTCCGAACTAAATGAATTTGCCGTTGCGACGCAATTAAATCCAATTTAATTAAATAATAATGCCTTGTAAAATTATTACGAGAGTCGCTTGCGAATTAATTCTAAATTAATTCATTTGCTCGAATTAAAATCCAATTTTAATTCCGCATTGAAATCCAAATTCAATTAATATATCCAATATATTATTTAATTGATTAATTCCAAATTAATCGCGTTCTCTCTTCTATCCGAATTTTATCCCAGATAAATTCTTGCCGTAATTAATCCCAGATTAATTTTCTCTCTCTTATAATTAATCCTAGATTAATTCCGTTCGAGTCAAATGTCATCGGTGAATCTTTGGGAAGCGACCCATGAGATCCCTGGATATGTTGGCAGTAAATACGGTCATCGGACTATCCGAATACGTGCGTACCTAGTACCACGTTCTTACCAATTTACAAGACATGGTTGGCTTCTAGCAAAGCATCGTGCCTACCCAATTCTCCAGAAATATTCTTTTAAGGAATACATAATCTTTATCAAGTGTATTATACTAAGTATTACATATTACGATCCAGTATCGGATGTCACATGCTAGCCCTGGGGCTGGAATTGTGTATGCCCCGTACAAAGCATATATCGGATCACTAGAAACTAGTCTATGTAATCGGATAATCATGACCTTATCATATTATCCCGATAACTGCAGCATATAAGAGTACCATTTATGTATCATGCGTGATCATCATCTCCATATGACTGAAGTGATACTTCCATCTTGACATCACACCCAATAAACTACGATTCTCAGCAAACCCAGAAGAGGCGTACATAGAACATATTAAAGCGCCAGACGACCAAAACCAAAGCGTACTGATTGTCGCAAGTATTAGCGATGCAAGTCTCAGGTTAAGACCAAATACACCTACCCTGATTCGGATTCCCATAGACACATAGTCATACTACCAATGGGATTCCGATGGGTCTATCCAGAGCGAAGCTATTCTCGTACCATTGGAAAACATAACCTCATATTACACTTGCATGAGTATCCAATACCCAAATATATGAGAACTATGCCGTTAAGCTTCCATGATGCGCACAAGTGCAATACTAGCTTATTCCGCATTATCGATGTCCAGTCTCGATAATACTATGACTAGGGATATTTAATGATTAAACCTTTCATGGATTGATATTGTCTTATATCTTATTAATCTGAAACTAATCATAAGGACTTTTATCATTTATATATATTCAAGTAATCTAATTATAAAATGATAAAATAGTAATTTCCTTTGTCACATAGTTAATTTGTACAAAAATCACTGTGTCTTTTACAAATAGTGATGCTATGGGTCATAATTGTCCAACAATCTCCCACTTGGCTCATAGCCAATCACTCAAGTATCTAACACCTGAACTATATACATGTTGCTCAAACTTTTGCTGAGAGATAGCTTTCGTCACCGGATCTGCAATTTTGTCATCTTAAGCGATCTTTTCGATCTTCACATCGCCATGATGAATGATCTCACGAATCAAATGGAAACTTTGAAGTACATGCTTGGATCCTTGATGAGACCGCGGCTCATTAGCCTGCGCTATAGTCCCGTTATTGTCACAATATAAAGGAACGGGCTCAGCTGCTAACGGAACTACTCCTAATCCAATTAGAAAATTAAGGATCCAAACTGCCTCTTTTGCTGCCTCAGCTGTAGCGATATATTCCGCTTCAGTTTGTAAATCGGAAACAGTCTCTTGCTTGGAAGATTTCCAGCTCACTGCTCCGTTGTTCAAACAAAATATGTACCCGGATTGCGACTTAGAGTCGTCTTTATCGGTTTGGAAACTTGCTTCGGTGAACTCAGTTACCTCAAGTTCTCCATCTCCATAGACTAAGAAAGCATCCTTAGTTCGTCTAAGATACTTAAGGATGTTCTTAACCGCAATCCAGTGATCATCATCTGGATCAGTCTAATAGTGACTACACATGCTCAAAGTATACGAGACATCAGGTCGCATACATATCATGGCATACATGATCGATCCGACTGCAGAAGCGAACATGATCTGACTCATTGCTTCTCTCTCATCTTTAATTTTAGGACACATGTCCTTAGATAGAGAGACGCCATGTGACACAGGAAGCGATCCCCTCTTGGACTGATCCATGTTGAATCTCTTCAATACTTTGTCAATATACGAACTCTGGGAGAGTCCAAGCAGTTTTCTAGATCTATCCCGGTAGATCCTTATTCCAAAATAAAGGCTGCTTCTCTCAGATCTTTCATGTAGAATTTTAATGAAAGCCAAGCTTTCACCGATTGTAGCATGGGAATGTCATTGCCAAGAAGCAATACATCATCAACGTAAAGGACAATGAATGTCAGTGCGCTCCCACTAACCTTCTTATATACACAAGGATCATCTTCATTTTGAATGAAATCATATTCTTTTATGATCTCATCAAAACGTCGGTTCCAAGAACGTGATGCTTGCTTCCATCCATAAATGGATCGATTTAACTTGGAAACCTTGTTTGCATGTTTTGGCACGACAAAACCGTCAGGCTGTTGCATATAAACATCCTCCAAAAGGTTTCTATTAAGGAAAGCGGTTTTGACGTCCATCTTCCATATTTCATAATCGAAATATGTTGCAATAGCAAGCATTATCCGAATGGATTTAATCATGGCAACAGGTGAAAAAGTTTCATCGTAATCGACACCATGTCGTTGACGATACCCTTTCGTCACAAGCCTAGCTTTGTACGTTTGTATATTACCATCCATGTCATTCTTCTTCTTGAATACCCATTTACAACCAATCGGCTTAACGCCTTCTGGTGCATCAACCAATGTCCAAACTTGGTTGGTATACATGGAATCCATTTCGGACTTCATGGCATCTTTCCATAAAGCGGAGTCGATACCTTGTATCGCTTCATCATACGTGGTTGGTTCGTCTTCCTCAATAAGATTAATATCCACATTAGGTGAGATCAGAAACCCATATCTCTCAGGTTGTTTTCTGACTCTCTCCGACCTACGCGGTTCTTGTGTATTAGAAGATTGTGGTAAAGTCTCATCCTTGATGAACTGTTCGTGTTCCGGTAAGGAATTGGTGCCAGGAACAGTATCACTCTGATTTTCATCGAGTTCTACTTTCCTCCCACTTACCACTGCATTTAGGAATTCCTTTTCAAGGAACCCGTATGGAGAGCAACAAAACCTTGTTCTCTTGTGGGTTATAGAAGTAATATCCTTTAGTTTCCCTAGGATAACCTACAAACAGGCACTTATCTGATTTGGGTTCTAGTTTGGTACCATCTAAACGTTTTACATATGCCCAGCATCCCCAAATCTTCAGGAATGTGAAACCCGGTTTCTTTCCTGTCCATATTTCATATGGAGTCTGATCAACAGACTTTGATGGACCTTATTCAAAATAAGTATTGCACTGTTCAATGCATATCCCCATAATGAAATTGGTAGCTCTGTGCGACTCATCATAGACCTTACCATGTCCAACAAAGTTCGGTTTCTCCGTTCGGACACACTGTTTAACTGAGGTGTTCCGGAGGAGTCCACTGTGAAAGAATACCATATTCTTTCAGGTAATCGAGAAACTCATTGCGCAAGTATTCTCCACCACGGTCCGACCGTAATATTTTGATATTTTTTCTGGTCTATTTTTCTACTTCGTGTCGAAACTATTTGAATTTCTCAAAAGTTTTCGACTTGTGTCTCATAAGATACACATAACCATAACGCGATGCATCATCCGTAAAGGTTACAAAGTATTCATATCCACCTCTAGCCTGGCTAGACATGGGCCTACATACGTCATTATGAACGAGGGCTAAGAGTTCGGTGGCACGTGCACATTTACCGCTAAAAGATATTTTAGGTATTTTGCCTAATAAACAAGATTCGCAGATGTCATATGAATTTGGATCAAATTCGTCCAAGTATCCACTCTTTGAAATTGTGGATATACGAGTCTTGTTAATGTGTCTCAGACGACAATGCCACATATATGTTTCATCTTTGTTACTTAATTTAAGCCTTTTGTTTGTCATGTTATATGTTTGAGATTCATTTATATTCAAAATATAAAGGCCATTATTAACATCAGCATTGCATATCTCAAAATCATTTATATAAACAAAACACACCCAGTTTTTCGGATTACAAAAGTATACCCACATTGGGTTAAACAAGATACAAATATAATGTTTATAGTCAAACTAGGTACATAATAACAGTCTGATAAAGTAAGTACATGCCCCGAGGACAGTTCCAAAATATAGGTCCCAACAGCCAAAACAATGACTCTAGTCTTATTTCCAACTCGGAGGTCGATCTCTCATGAAGCCAGTCTCCTGCTAATCTGTATATCCTGCACATCAGTACATATATGAGTACCACATCCAGAATCAAAAATCCAATTTTTAAAACTAGAAGTAGACATGTTTATTTCAATAACAAACATACCTGAAGCCGGAGCCTTGCTCGCCTTCACTTCCTTCATGTGTGTCTTGTACTCACAACAGTCACCCTTGCAGTGACCCCATTTGCCATATTGTAGGCAGACATCTTGGGATTTGTCCTTGGTCTTTCCAGAAGACTTTGATGATTTAGTCTTGCCATTTCATTTCTTCTTCTTCACACCTCCAGAAGCCTTCGGCCAAGCCTTGGCTTTCTAAGATGTCGAAGCGAAGTGCGCCTCGCGCTTCTTGCCTTTTAGAAGCTCTGGCTCTGCTTCTTTCAGCATTGCCATAAACTCTCCAAGAGTCTTCTCTTGGTTCATCATGTCGTAGTTCATGATGAACCCGCCCCAGCTGTCAGGCAGAGACTGTAAGATCAAATCTATGGAAGTCTCAGACTCAAAAGTTATGCCTAGCTGACCCAGCTATTCGATTTCATCAATCATCTGCAACACATGGTGCTCGACAGATGTACCTGTTGGGTTGCAATCAAGTCCCAAGGATCATAAATCAAGCATAAAACGAGTTGAATACATATCAAAGGAGGTGCGGAAAAAACTCACATTGATCGGTTGGATGCTCCGAAGACAAAAACCGAACTGCTCCTCCTTGCTCGGCAGTGAGGGCTGCAGTGTACTGCTCGGCATGGGGAATGCTTCCTCCTCCAAGAATCGGCCATGGGTGTCCTCCATGGAAGCTCCAAGCTTCACAAGGTGATTCATTGCTCATGGAAACACTGCCCTATCACCTTTGTATGGACTCATGGAGTGCTAGCTCTCTTGTATTTTGCCATAAAATACTCACTGGTTTCTCCTTCACTGTCACGGTAATAAGCAGCAGAAAAACTGAAGAAAAAAATGTGTGGGAGAGAATAAGGTTTTTGGATCCAAAATGCCTAAAACTGTGTAAGAGAGAGAGTGGGAAATAAAAATGTAAAAGGGTTTTATATATTTTCCAAAAATATTAAACCATTTACCACGTTAATTTCCAAAAAGGCAAACATTAAATGCTTTCTTTCAATCACCTCACATCAACTCACATCAATCAATCAAATGTCACATCACTCAAAGTGACATGTGATTTGACGCTTGATGTGACTAATGATTTGACGCTTGATTTGACTTGCGTGCCGCATTCGAATTCGAAATGTGAATGCGCTCGCAAATAATCCTGGGCTCGGGTTCGCTAATTCCAAATTAACGAATTTTCCGTTGCGTCATAATTAAATGATTACGCCTAACGAAATCATTATTCACGTCGCTAACGAATTAATTCATTCGCCCGAATTAAAATCTAATTTTAATTCCGTGTCGAAATCCAATTTCGTATAATATATCAAATATATTATTTTATCGATTAATTCCAAATTAATCGTTCTCTCTCTTTAATTGATATTTTATCCCAGATAAAATATCTTCGTAATTAATCCCAAATTAATTTTCTCTCTCATTAAATTAATCCCAGATTAATTAAAGTGCGAGTCATACGTCATCGGTGAATCTTCGGGGAGTGACCCATGAGATCTCCGGATATGTTGGCAGTAAATCAGGTCGTCGGACTATCCGAACACGTAAGTACCTAGTATTACGTTTACACCGATTCACAAGACAGTGTTGGCTTCTAGCAAAGCGTCATGCCTACCTAATTCTCCAGAAACATGCTTACAGGAATAAGCGATCTATATCAGGCGTAGTATATGTGGTATTGCGTATTTCGATCCAGTATCGGATGATCACGTGCTAGGCCTGGGGCTGGAATTGTGTCTGCCCCGTACGAAGCACATGTCGGATGTCTGGTAACTAGTCTCTATATCGGATAAACATGACCTTGTCATTTTATCCCGATGACTGCAGTTCTTAAGAGAACCAGTACTGTATCCTACGTGACCATCAAATCCATAAGACTGGAGTGACACTTCCGTCTTGACATCACACCCAACACACTACGATTCTCAATATACCCAGTATTAGCGTACACAGAACCTGTTAAAGCCCTGGACGACCGCAACCAAAGTATATTGATTGTCAAAAGTATTAGCGGTGCAAGTCTCAGGTTAAGACCAAATACACCTACCCTGATTTAGGACTTCCATAGACACATAGTCATACTACCAATGAAATTCCGAGGGGGTCTATCCAGAGCGAAGCTGTTTCCCATACCATCGGTAAAACACAACCTCCTATTACACTTGCATGAGTATCATATACCCAAATATATGAGAACTATGTGGTTGCAGCATTTAAGAGAACCAGTCCCGTATCCTACGTGACCATCATCTCCACTATGACTGGAGTGATACTTCCATCTTAACATCACACCCAACACACTACGATTCTCAATATACCCAGTATTGGCGTACACAGAACCTGTTAAAGCCCTGGACGACCTCAACCAAAGTATATTGATTGTCGCAAGTATTAGCGGTGCAAGTCCCAGGTTAAGACCAAATACACATACCCTGATTTCGGACTTCCATAGACACTTAGTCATACTACCAATGGAATTCCGAAGGGGTCTATCCAGAGCGAAGCTGTTTCCCGTACCATCGGTAAAACACAACCTCCTATTACACTTGCATGAGTATCCTATACCCAAACATATGAGAACTATGTCGTTGTGCCCTCACAACACGCACAAATGCAATACTAGTCTTTTACGTATTTATCGATGTCCAATCTCGATAATACTCTGACTAGGGATATTTAATTATTTATCCTTCGTGGACTGATACTGTCTCATATCATTCTCAGTCCAGTAACAAATCATATGGACCTCCTATCATTTATATATATCTAGGTGATCTAATCACAAATGATAAGAGTGCAATCTCTTTGTCACATAGTTAATTTGTACAACAACACTGTGATCTGTACAAATAGTGACGATATGGGTCATAATTGTCCAACAATCTCCCACTTGGCCTATAGCCAGTCACTCGAGTGCTTGACACCCGAACTATGTACGGTTGGCTCAAATTGCTGAGAAAAGGCTTTCGTCAGCTGATTTGCATGACTATCATCTGATGCGATTTATTCGATCATCACATCGCCACGATGTATGATCCGAACGAATCAGATGAATATCGAAGTATTTATCTGGATCGTTGATGAGACCTTTAATTCTTTAGCTTGTGCTCGAGCCTAGCTCAGCTGCTAAGAGAACATATCTAATCTAATTAGATTTTATGGACCCAAGAAGGCTTCTATTGCTGCCTCAGCTGCAGCAATAATTCGAATTTATTATTTATTCGGTAACAGTATCTTGCTTGGAAGATTTCCAGCTCACTGTACCGTTATTCAAACTGTATAGTACCGTTTTTATCGGTTGGGAAACTTGTGGTAGTGATTCTAGTCACTTCAAGTTCTCCTTCTCCAAAGTTTAAGACAAAATCCTTAGTTCTTAAGACACTAATGATTTTCTTAACATCAATCCAGTGACTATCACTCGGATTGGCCTATTTGTGAATCCATATGCTCAAAGCGTATGAGACACTAGGTCGCGTACGTTTTTCAATGTACGATTCCACGGAGAGTTTTCGAAAGCCAAGTTTTCGCCGATTATTATGGGAATATCATTTCCAAGAAATGACACATTATCATTATTTATAGGACAGCCACTGTCAGTGCGCTCCCACTAACCTTGTAATATACACAAGAATCTTTTCGTTTTGAATTAAATCATATACTATTATGATTACATTAAAACAATAATTCCTAGAACCAATGCTTGCTTCAATCCAAACATGGATCGATTAACCTGCAAACCTTGTTTGCTAGTTCATGTACGACAAAACCATCAGGATGTTTTAAACATCCTCCAAAAGGTTTCCTTTTCAGGAAAGCGATTTTCCGTCCAGCTGTCATATTTCATAAATGAAACATACAGCTTTAGCAAGCATTATCCAAATGGATTTACCATGGCAACATTTAAAAGGTTGAATCGTAATCAATACAATGTTGATGACGATACATTTCCGCTAAAAGCTTAGCTTTATACGTTGGTATGTTGCTATCCATGTATGTCTTCCTTGAAGACTTATAAAGTACCAGTAAGCACAATGCCTTGCGGTACATCAACTAGTGTCTAAACTTGTTGATATATATGGAATCCATTTCGGATATCATGACACTTTGTCATAATAGGGAGTCGATACCTTGTATCACTTCCTCATACGTAGTCAGTTGGTATACCTCAAAAGATTGACATCTTTACGAGGTGAGATCAGAAACCCATACCCCAGGTTGTTTTCTGATTCTCTCCGACTTATGCGGTTCTTGTGTATTCGAAGATTAATGGTTTAGTTTCATCCTTGATGAACTATATGTGTTCTATTAGGATTCGGTGCCTGGAATAGTATTACTCTGATTTTCATCGAATTTTACCATCCTCCCACTTACCACTGCATATCGGTATTCCTCTCAGGAAAACCGCATAGTGAGCAACAATCTAATTGTTCTCTAGTGAGATGTATAAGTACAATACTTATGGTATCCCTAGGATAACCTACAATTGGCACTTATCCAATTTGGGTTTTAGTTTGGTATTATCCAAACATTTGCCTAGCATCCCAAATCATCAGGAGTGAGAAACCTGGTTTCTTTCCCGTTCATATCTAATATGAAATCTGTCAAACAGATTTTAATGGAACCTTATTCTAAATAAGTTATGCACTGTTAATGCATATCCGTTGAAGGAAATGGTAGCTCAGAGCGACTCATGATTAACCTAATCATGTCTAATAAAATTCGGTTACTCTGTTCGGTCACACCGTCAAATTGACGTGTTCCGGGAGGAGTCCTCTTTTGAAAGAATATTATAATCTTTCAAGTATTTTAGAAACTTATTGCTTAAGTAATTTTCATTACGGTCTTACCGTGACGGTTTAATACTTTAGCCGATCTGTTTGTCTATTTCGTGTCGAAACTGTAAAAGTTTCCGATTTGTGTTCTTCAAAAGAAACACATAACCATTACGCGATGCCACATCCGTATAGGTCACGAAATATTCATATCCACATCTAGCCTAGCTAGAAATGGGCCCACAAACTTCACTATGAATTAGGGCTAACAGATCGGTGGCATTTACACTTTTACCAAGTAAATAGTGTTTTAGGCACTTTGCCCGATAAACTAGATTCGTAGACTTTATTTGATTGGAATCAAATATGTCCTAGTACCCATTCTTCAAAAGTACGGATATACGAGTCTTGTTTAATGTGTCATAAACAACATTGCCACTTTTAAGTTTCTGCCTGATCAAATCAGTTCGAGCTATTTGTTTATCATGATATACGTGTGAGATTTATTTATATTCTAAATATAAATTATGTTGTTCACATCTAATGTGTTTATCTTAATATCATCTTTATATAATAAAACATTTTAGTGTTCTAAAATATAATGGTTCAATCCGTAACGGATTAAACACTGAAATAAAGATAATGTTCCTAGTCAAACTAGTTACATTATAACAGTTTCCTAATTTACGTACATACCCAAAGGGTAGTTCCTAAACTTAGGTATCTACGGTCAAAACAGCGACTTTCGTCTCGTTTCTGATTCGCAGATTAATCTCTATTGAAGTCAGTATCATGTTCAAAACAGATTCTAAACATCAATACATATTTATGTACCACACTAAGTATTTAAATCTAATTTTAATACTAGTAGTGAACATAATTATGACAAACATATTTGAGGTCAGAGCCTTGCTCGTCTTCAATTCCTTCTTGGGATATGTCCTCTTATCTTCCTAGAAGACTATAACGATTTTGCCTTTGCCATTTTTCCAAACTCCGGAAGCCTTTGGCCAAGACTTGGCATTCTGGAGTATCGAAGTAAGGTGCGCCTTGCGCTACTTGCCTAATTGCAAACTTTGACTTTATCTCCTTGAGAATAGTCATTAACTCTCCAAGAGTTTATTATTGCAATTTGTTTACATCTAAAATCTAAGTATAGATTTATGAAGATCCTTCAATTTCAATATCATACTTTAAGAATCTAATTCTTAGTTCTGATAAAGAAATTAAGGAGTCTATATGACAAGTATAATGGATTAAGCATTAAAGTTATCATTATATGAATATTCCAAATATCATGTTTCACTTATTAGCTTAACTCCAGACTTAGGCCTAATTTGTTATTTATCAAATAAACTAACTTATTATATTTCCAGGACCATCCTGAAATATCATTCCCAATATGAAAAATATAGTCGTTTAAATACATTTTCACCCAGGATTATGTTTTAAACATTAATCTTTCATTTTCAATCTTGATTCTAATAGTCCAACTATTTAATCAATGATTTGTGGTACTAAGTATTATATTGATTATTATAGTCCAACTATACAATCAAATATAATTTAAATTAATTAACCTCAATTACATTGATTACGATAATCCAATTATAAAATCAACTGTAAATCGAAATTAATTAATTCAAATATATTGATTACTATAATCCAATTATATAATCAATTATAATACAGTCCAACTGCTTATAAAAACAACAATTTAAATATTAGTCCAACTAAAATTTAATTGATTTGATGAAATATTTGTTTGAGCGCGTATGGCGAGTAATTGAACGAATATTGCGAATTCAATTCTTGCCTCCCACTATTTTTCGGCGAGCCTCTAACCCTCTGTCGAGTACTCGGGAAACCGTGTTTCCTAGTGGGCTAGAATCCCATTAAATATCACACAATCTTGACTTTGGCCAACAAATTGTATGATAATTAACTAGGTAGATCTCTAAGATCAATTGGATCCAATCCAATTCCTAGATCCGGTAGGGGGACATCCAAGTCCGAAACATATATCTTATATATGCCAATACATCTAATGTATTACCTAACCTTTTTCCTCTGAATCAACTAAGTCTTGGCTTTGGCACAACAAACTTAGTGATCCCAGTCAAGCGCGACCCATTGACCATGGAAAGCTTCGTAATCAATGTCGATGGACAAGAAGTGGTCTTGACTTTGGCCAACAAACCACAACTTAGACAAGACACTGATATGGAACAAAGCCTTCGTGATTCAAACACATCTTCGACAGACAAAGGCCTTGACTTTGGCCAACAAACCAATGTCGTCTCGGATCTTGAGTGAGAATCACTCAATGGAAGGAAAGACGCTTAATATTGTTTGAGGGTTTTTCGCGTGCAAATTGGCAACCAATTTATTATCTTTGTTAAGGTTTCATCATCATACACCCTTAAGCATGCATTCTAAACACATAATAAAGCGCGTATGTATAAAATAATAATGATATGCGGATGGATATTTTACATTGATCCTAGATCAAATCTCTCTATTTCTCTCTCCAGCTAGCACTTGTATTTACTTCTACCTGTTACACTACACTTCTAAAGAAACCTCATTTACATTGAGGGGAATAGGTGAGAAGAGAATACAAAGAAATATGAGATAAGGCTGGACTCGCAGGTCCAATTAATAAATCAAATTTATTACAATTTCCAAAATTTCCCCACTCATCTAATATCCATCTGATATACATTATTCATGCATCACAACCATGTATTCACACAAGCATGTTATCAATCAATCTAATCAAATTAATTAATCTGATAATTAGTGATCATCCAATATTCAAACAACGATTTGATTTTGTTCGAGTCAAACTCGTTTTGCGAACACGTACTCAAAGTACGAATTCTCGAATTAAATTAAATTACATAATTAAATCCAATTTAATACGCATTTAATTCTATTCTTTATTTAATTCCAAATTAAATATTACACTTTATAAAATAAACCTTTACGATTTAAATTCCGAATTTAATCGTTACGGGTCTTAAAGCCCGATTAATATCCAATATTAATTTAATTAAAGTCCAATGGGCTTTTAATTAATTTCTTCAAGGCGTGGACTTTTGGTCAACTCGGGTCAAACCGAATAACCAAAATCCAATCTGGGAGTTACCCCATAAGCCCAGAAATTAATTTAGGCCCATTAGGCCCAATTAAACCTTAAAGGTTCATTAGTCGCATTTGGGCCTTTTGGATGCGGTTTTGGGCCTAATTGGATCCAACCAATTTTGCCTAAACCCAACTTTGTACAACAAAGCCCAACAAGCCCAATAACAACTTTAAAAGCCCAAATACAATTTAAGCCCAATAATTAAATTACAAAAAATTCCAAATACCCAATTTAATTAGTTAAAGTGCATAGCATTATTAATTACCCAAATCAATATTTCCAAAACACCAAATTTGTCCAATTAATCATGCTTATCATCAATGAATCATGTCCAACATAATTTGATCAAAATCAAACCCAATTAACACATGCTAAAGTCTCGGCCAAAGGGGAAAAATATGCCCAAATCAAATTCAATCCAATTGAACCGAATCAAACATAAATTCAACATCCCCAAACGATTTCCAACACATCCAATGTTCAAAAAATCAAAAAAACCAAGACATTAGGGAGCTAACCATTTTCGGCCACAATAAGCAAATTGGGGAAAATCAATCCAATTAATTTTTCAACAAATTGATTACATATAACTCTAAGTTATCCATATACAAGCATATTTAAACAAACAATTTGTCAAAAACATGCTTAAATCAAAAAGCCCCAAATTTAGTTAAGAACCCTAATTTTCGTTTCATGCTCAAATGGCTCAAGATACCATTGTTGGATTGCAATCAAGTCCCAAGGATCATAAATCAAGCATAAAACGAGTTGAATACATATCAAAGGAGGTGCGGAAAAAACTCACATTGATCGGTTGGATGCTCCGAAGACAAAAACCAAACTGCTCCTCCTTGCTTGGCTGTGAGGGCTGCAGTGTACTGCTTGGCGTGGGGACTGCTTCCTCCTCCAAGAATCGGCCATGGGTGTCCTCCATGGAAGCTCCAAGCTCCAAGCTTCACAAGGTGATTCCTTGCTCATGAAAAAACTGCCCTATCACCTTTGTATGGACTCATGGAGTGCTAGCTCTCTTGTATTTTACCACAAAATACTCACTGGTTTCTCCTTCACTGTCACGGTAATGAGCAGCAGAAAAACAGAAGAGAAAAATGTGTGGGAGAGAAGAAGGTTTTTGGCTCCAAAATGCCTAAAACCGTGTAAGAGAGAGAGTGGGAAATAAAAATGTAAAAGGGTTTTATATATTTTCCAAAAATATTAAACCATTTACCACTTTTAATTTCCAAAAAGGCAAACATTAAATGCTTTCTTTCAATCACCTCACATCAACTCACATCAATCAATCAAATGTCACATCACTCAAAGTGATATGTGATTGGACGTTTGATGTGACTAATGATTTGACGCTTGATTTGACTTGCGTGCCGCATTCGAATTCGAAATGCGAATGCGCTCGTAAATAATCCTGGGCTCGGGTTCGCTAATTCCAAATTAACGAATTTTCAGTTGCGTCGTAATTAAATAATTACGCCTAGCGAAATCATTATTCACGTCGCTAACGAATTAATTCATTCGCCCGAATTAAAATCTAATTTTAATTCCGCGTCGAAATCCAATTTTGTATAATATATCAAATATATTATTTTATCGATTAATTCCAAATTAATCGTTCTCTCTCTTTAATTGATATTTTATCCCAGATAAAATATCTCCGTAATTAATCCCAGATTAATTTTCTCTCTCATTAAATTAATCCCAGATTAATTTTAGTGCGAGTCATACGTCATCGGTGAATCTTCGGGGAGTGACCCATGAGATCTCCGGATATGTTGGTAGTAAATCGGGTCGTCGGACTATCCGAACACGTAAGTACCTAGTACTACGTTTACACCGATTCACAAGACAATGTTGGCTTCTAGCAAAGCGCCATGCCTACCCAATTCTCCAGAAACATGCTTACAGGAATAAGCGATCTATATCAGGCGTAGTATACATAGTTAATTTGTACAACAACACCGTGATCTGTACAAATAGTGACGCTATGGGTCATAATTGTCCAACAGTACCCTCTGACATTCGAGAGCGAAAGAGCTTCTTCTGTAATTCATACTTCTGTGATCTTAGGTTAGATCGGTGAAGGTCCCTCAATTTAACCATCATTTCGTAGGGATCTAATCCCTTATTTTGAAAACGAAATTGTGGGGTCATTGCAGCAAGCATGACGGATTGAGCAATTGAGTTGTCATCACTGTGAGTCTTCCAAAGCTCAAGCTCAAGTGGCTGCTCAATTCCGGGCTTAGGCCCGAGAGGTTTCTCTATCGTATAGAGTATCTTCTCAACCCCCAGGACAATCGTGAGGTTCATATCCCAGTCAGGAAAGTTTGCACCGTTAAAGATATTTTCGCCCATGATAATGTCCCTAACGTTGATCTTTCCAGCCATCTTAATTGCAATAGTCTAACTATTCAATTAACGATTTCGGGTACAGTCCAACTGTTAAAAGAAAATAATAAAATATTAGTCCAACTAATATAAATATTTAATGACGAAAATAATTTGAAAGCGCATATTTGGCAAATATTAAACGAAATTACAAATATAATACTGGCCTCCCACTATTTTTCGGCAAGCCTCTAACCCTCTGTTGAGTACTCGGGAAACCTAGTTTCCTAGTGGGCTAGGATCCCGTTAAATAACACATAACCTTGACTTTGGCCAACAAGCTGTATGAAACTTAACTAGGTAGATCTCTAAGATCAATTGGATCCCATCCAATTCCTAGATCCGGTAGGTGGACCTCCAAGTCTGAAACATATATCCAATATATGTAAATATATCCAATATTTTTCCTAATATTTTTCCTCTGAATCAACTAAGCCTTGGCTTTGGCTCAACAAGCTTAATGCTTCTAGTTAAGTACAACCCATTGACAGTGGGAAAGCTTCGTAATCCACGTCGATGAACTAGAAGTGACCTTGACTTTGGCCAACAAGTCACAACCGCCCAAGACATGCGATATAGAACAAAGCTTTCGTGGTTCAAACACATCCGCGATGGACATTGATCTTGACTTTGGCCAACAAACCAATGCCAATCTTGGATCTTGAGAGAGAACCACTCAATAGAAGGAAAAACGCTTAATATTTGAGTGAGAGTTTTTCACGTAAATTGGCAATCAATTTATTATTTTTAATTAGGTCTCATCATACACCCTTAAGCATGCATTCTAAAATCATAATAAGGCACGAAATAAATTAATAATGATATGCGGATGGATATATAATACAATTTGTTCCTAGAACAAATCTCTCCATTTCTTCTCTCCCGCTAGCACTATTCTTACTTCTACCCGATTACATAATACAATAAGGAAACCTCATTTACATTGAGGGGAATTGGTGAGAAGAGAAATACAAAGAGATAAAGAGATAATAGGCTGGACACGCAGGTCCAATTTAATAAATTCTAAATTTATTACAACAGTTTCCAAAATTACCCTCACCCTTCTAATATCCATCTGATATACATTATTCATATAATACATCCAAGTATTCCCACAAAGCATGTTATTCAATCAATCTAATCCAATTAATTAATCTTTGAATTAATGACCATCCAATGTTCAAACAACGATTTGATTTGCGCGAGTCCAACTCGTTTAAGAATAAATACTCAAAGTACGTATTCTTGAATTATATCGAACTACAATTTTAAATCCAATTTAATTTGTATCCAATACTAATTCGTATTTAATTCCAAATTAAATAATTACACTTATTTTAGTGCCTTTTAGAATTAGATTCTAAATCTAATCTAAATGGGTCTCAAATGCCCAATTAGTATCCAATACTATTTTAATTAAAGTCCAATGGGCTTTTAATTAATTCTCAAGGCATGGGCTTTGGCAATTATGGATCCAATCCAAGATGCCAAGGCCTAATAAGGAATCAACCTTTTGCCATAAAATCAATTTAGGCCCATTAGGCCCAATTAAATTATTAAAGGCCCAAAAGTTTTATTTGGACTTTATGGAAATGGTTTTAGGCCCAATTTGGATCCAATCCAATTGTCTTAAACCAATCTTGGCCCAACCAAGCCCATTAAGCCCAAATACAATAAAATTAGCCCAATCCAATTTAAAGACTAATTTAATTAATATAACATTCCAAATATCAAATTAATTTTAATGAAAGTGTAACTGTCATAATTAATTAATTAAACTAATATTTCCAAAATTTCAATTAACCTAATTAATTATGTCTTAATTTATTCAATTCATGTCCAACACAATTGAAGCAAAATCAATCTATTTCATGCTTATTGTTCACGGTAATTTGGGCATAATAATATCCGATCTTGATTTCAATCTAATTAAATCAACAATCAATATACATATCATGCCATAAACTCATCCAATAGTTAAATTAACAAAAAAATCACCATGAACAATGAGGGCTTATATTCGCGGGATAATATGACTAGGTCATGCTTATCCGATTATAGAGACTAGTTACCAGAGATCCGATATATGCTTCGTATGGGGCAGACACAATTCCAGCCTCAGGCCTAGCATGTGACATTTGATACTGGATCGTAATACGCAATACTACGTATACTACGCCTGACACAGATTACATATTCCTTAAAAGAATATTTCTGGAGAATTGGGTAGGCACGATGCTTTGCTAGAAGCCAACCATGTCTTGTAAATCGGTAAGAACGTGGTACCGGGTACGCACGTGTTTGGATAATCCGACGACCGGATTTACTGCCAACATATCCAGGGATCTCATGGGTTGCTTCCCGAAGATTCACCGATGACGTATGACTCGAACATGATTAATCTGGGATTAATTGGAAGAGAGAAAATTAATCTAGGATTAATTACATAGATATTTTATATGGGATAAAATACTATTTAAAGAGAGAGAACGATTAATTTGGAATTAATCGATTGAAATAATATATTCGATATATTAAACGAAATTAGATTTCGATGCAGAATTAAAATTGGATTTTAATTTGGGCAAACGAATTAGTTTAGAATTAATTCGCGAGCGACGTGAATAGTAATTTTGCTAGGAATAATTATTTAATTAAATTTTATTTAATTAAGTCGCAACAGAAAATTCGTTAATTCGGAATTAGCGAACCCGAGCCCGGGATGTGTTGCGGGCCCACTCGGATTCTTAATCAAGTGGGGCCCACATGTCACATCACCTAGTCAACTTTATCACCTTTTTGTTGATAGAAGTATATGGGATTTGATGGTTGCTTATTTCTTACACAAGCATTATTAAATCTTGATGTGATAATGACTTGTACCAAATTTTTGAAAATTGGTAAATGGTAATTGATTTTCGAAATCATTTACTCAAAAAAAAATCAACACAATTCACTATCTCTCTCTTTCACTCACGGCTTTGAGCCATTTTTCTCTCAATTTTTTTCCCTTTGGCCGAGAGTTACACAAGGATAAGAGGAAATTTTTGTTGCAAAAATTTCCATTGCTAGCACATAAAGAGATCATCCAAAGGTGATAGGGAAACTACTCCCATGAGTTCGGAACTCATTCAACAAGCTTGGAAGCTCAACATACAACAAAAACAAGGGCTTGGCCGAAACTCAAGGAGGAAAATTTTGTTGTCTACACATCCACTTAGCCGATCAAAGTGAGTATTTACGCCATCTTACTTTGCATGTTCACACATTTCATATGCTAAATTTGATCTTGGTTTGACCTAGAAAACCCAACAAGCCTATCCCCGACCCATAGAGGGCGTTCAAGCCGTTATTGGACGTAAAACTGGAGGAAGATGTGAGCCATAATCACAACTACTAATACATATTATTGCATTGATTTTATTTACATTAAATTATTGTTTTCCTTTACTTTTTGCCAACAGTATCTAACTTTTTTGTTCACGATCTATTTTTCTAATAGTTGTCATTTTGCAGATATTAGTGCATTTCTCACTAACCCTTTTCAGGATCTATAAATTCAGCTCGTCATCTCCATTTTCTCAACACATCTAGCTATGAGAGGTAGCACAAATGGAGACAACTTCAAAATGACGATTCACTAATATCTGTGTATTTTGTGGAACTAGCTCCGGAACTAAACCAGAATTTGTTGAGGGAGCAAGAGAATTGGGTAGAAAAAAGGCAAACAGAAATATGCACTTAGTATATGGCGGTGGAAATCTTAGATTGATGGGGTGTATTTCAAAAGTTGTACAAGAAGGTGGAAGTCAAGTTTTGGGGATCATCCCAAAACCTTTAACAGAAAGCCACATCATCGGAAAATCAAATGGAGAAGAATGTATTGTCCCAGGTATGTCTGAAAGACGCACTGAAATGATCAATCATGCTGATGTTTTCATTGTTTTACCAGGTGGGCTCGGAATGTTGGAAGAAATATTCACTGTTGCGTCATGGACAAACTTAAATATTCACCAAAAACCTATTGGGCTGTTTAATGTTAATGGATTTTTTTATTTTCTTTTTGTATTTCTTGAAAATGCCAAAAGGAATGGGTTTATTTCAAAACCGGTAAGAGATATCTTCCTATCTGCACGAACAGTTGATGATTTAATTGACCAACTCTTAGCTTTTGAACCAAAAATCGACCTTATTCTTTCCAAGTTGAACTGGTCTGGTAACGATCGTGGCAAAATGCGTAAAGTAAACCTGGACCTTAATCTGTAATCTTTAGTTATGACTGTCAATTTCACAATAATCAGGTGATATCTTCTAAACTCTTTCTTTCTTTCTTTAAATATTGGGGACAATGTCTCGTTTTGGTTGGGGGGAGAGGATAGTTTACGAAATAAATAATTTTCATGTTTATGTCTGTTTCATTGATGTTAGTTTTTACTTTGTTGTTATTTTGTGTGTAAAAATATATATCCATATATATATACACAAACTAACAACAAATTTATTTTCTAAACCAGGTGGAATTGTTGTTCTGAGGTGGCTGTGTAAGGAGTTTTCACTCCTGAGACGTATCTCAATATAATTCGTAACAAGTTATTTATCGTTCATTTCTTTTTGAATCATTTAAATTTCTGAATTCTCCATAACATTGATTAAATTTGATCTTTATATGCTCGTCTAGCATATATTATCAACAATATGGTAACATATGACCATGGGTGGTAAGTGAAAATTATGTACTATTCAGTTCTCTAATTTGTTGGAGGTAACACCTAAAAGCAGTGAAATTTTTTATTATGCAAAAAAAAAAAAAAAAAAAAAAAAAAAAGTTTGAATAAAGTTCGTTTCGTAGCCTTTCTAACTCAAGCAATTAGGTCCGAATGGGTGTTTTAATCCTTAGTACCCTAAGGCCAACTGGTATGGGAATTACTGGCCAAAAGCTCGTTACAAGGGTTAAAAAGAAAGCTTAAGGAAATCGGACACTATTTATCTGAGATCCGAGCAATTAAGCCCGTAGGGGTGTCTTAACACCTAGTGCCCTAAAACCAACTGGTTTGGGAGTCACTGGCCCAAAGTTTGATATATGGATTGAAGATATATTTTAGACACTGTTTATCTGAGATCCAAGCAATTAAGCCCGTAGGGGTGTCTTAACACCTAGTGCCCTAAAATCAACTGGTTTGGGAGTCACTGGCCCAAAGTTCGATACATGGATTGAAGATATGTTTTAGACACTATTTATCTGAGATCCGAGCAATTAAGCCCGTAGGAGTGTCTTAACACCTAGTGCCCTAAAACCAACTGGTTTGGGAGTCACTGGCCCAAAGTTCGATATATGGATTGAAGATATGTTTATAAAAAACTTTCACTGCCAAAAAATGTGTAAACTCTAATATAATTTTAGGACAAAAATATTACTCTCTTTTCAACAAATACCTGTCATATTGTGGGCACAATATATTGATTAATACCTTGTTTTATGAGTATATGGAAGAATGATAAAAAAAAGTATAGGAGAAGTCATTTATTTGATCATTTATAAAGAAAGAAAATAATTGTTGACTTAGATAAGAATTTTTCTTTTAGATTCCGCTTGAATTACTAGGGACTAGTAATAAGCTAGTTGGGGGTGTGATGAATACTAAAAAGTGCATATTTATTAGACGATAAGTTAATCATTTTACACTTACAGTTTCACTAATCCCCTTAAATTGACACATTTGTGAAATAATATTTTAAAGTTATGCTTTGAGTGCTTTTACTGTGTTATTTTATATTTTTTCAGGAAAATTAATGCTCGGAAGCTCGACGGGACAAATCAGACATGAAAAAAAATAATTATGCAAGCACGTCGTAAATTCTGCAAGCACGTCGTAAATTCTGCAAGCATATCGTAAATTATGCAAGCACGTCGTAAATTATGCAAGCACGTCGTAAATTCTGCAAGCACTTCGTGACACGTGGAACCTTTGCGTCGCGACACGTCTCCTACAACGTGGCTTCGCCATTCTCTAACACGTGTCCCTAACATGGCTTCGCCATTCTCTGACACGTGTCCCTAACGTGGCTTCACCATTCTCTGACACGTGTCCACAACATGCATTCGCTGGTTTGGGTGGCGAAGTTGCCTATAAATAAGAGTGTCCGGCATTAGAAATTTTCACTTTCTTTCTTGATTCCTCTGTAATTCTTGGAGAGAGAGTGTCTTGTTTGTTTATTTACTAAAAGCTTTTTGTAATGTCTTTCTCTTTCAATAATAAAAGTACGAATATGTTTTATTACAAAATGAGTAGCTAATTTCTTTTCTGCTGGAGTAAGAGTGAAGCTTTTATAATGAGAACATAGATTAAACTCGCTTTTATTATAATAAATAAATTGAAATCTAATTATTAAAACTTGATTTAAATCTATATTAATTATTGACAATCTTTATACCGCCTTTATGGCTGGTTTTATCTTTATACCGCATTTATGGCTGGTTTTATCTGTCTACCGCCTTTATGGTTGGTTTTATCTTTATACCGCCTTTATGGTTGGTTTTATCTTTATACCGCCTTTATGGATGGTTTTATTTGTCTACCACCTTTATGGCTGGTTTTATGCTTCCACCACCTATATGGCTGGTTTTATACGATTTTGGCATAATTAAGTACCTTGGTAGGACTTGTTATAGACAAATGGTATCACCGCCTTTATGGCTGGTTTTATGTTTTTGGCATGCTTAGTACCTTGGTATGACTAATTATTAACAGAAATGACTACCTCTTTTATGGCTGGTTCTTTTTATTGGCATAATTAATTCCTGTAATAAATTAAGTGGGTAAAAATGACAATTTATAAATTATGATAAAGCGAGATTTCTAAATGTTTAAAAGACTAAAAGTGGATCCCATAACTCCAGCATTTCCTTCTATTATTGTATTCCAACCTAAAATCCTCCAACTACTTCAACAAAGCAAACTTTTCATTCCCGCGCTGTTCATTATTCTATTTTGCTAAATCTCTTCTCTGTGGATCGACCCCGGACTCACCGGGTTATTTATCACTTCGACACTCTTATACTTGGGAGTAAAAAACCAGTTTTCGAGTGTGTCAAGTACTATTGTTGTGTCCAATGAATTAAAGTCTTGTGGGATATTGTTAGGGCAGTAAGTATATGTAATCAATTTGATCTTACTGGTGATCATCAAATTTGATTTGGTTTTAGGAATGGATTGGCTGTCTAAATACCATGCCACATTTAGATTGAAGGGTTAAGGTAGCATTTTAGTTTCAAAGGGACAGAAGTGGGATCCTTGGTAATTTGATTTTTGTGCTAATCGCTTGTAAGATACTTCAGAAATAATACTTGAGGTATTTGTATAGTGCAGATGAAAGCCATTTGAAGTTGGGTTAGGTTTTAATAGTTAAATATTTCCCTAATGTTTTCCTGAAGGGTTGTCTTGTTTGCCACCAAATGTGAAATCGAGTTTTGTATTGAAGTAGCTCCGAGAACTCAGCCTATTTCGATTACTCCATATCAAATGGCATCTGTCAAGCTGAAATAATTGAAAATTATATTGTAGGACCTCCTAGATAAAGAGGTTTATATGGCCTAGTACCTCTCCCTGGGGTTCTCCAATGATGTTTGTTAAAAATAAAGATGGTATACTTTAGTTATGTATTGATTACTGACAATTGAATAAAGCTACCATCAAGAACAAGTAGCCATTCCCTTGAATCGATGAATTTTTTGATCAATTACAATGGACACGATAATTTTTAAAGACAGATCTTCGATCAGGGTACCATCAGCTATGAATTAAGTGTGAAGACATTTCAAAGACGGTTTTTCGCACCCGCTACGGGCTTTATGAGTTTTTAGTGATGTCGTTTGGCCTTACAAATACTCCCACAATGCTTATGGATTTGATTAATTGGGTGTGTAGACATCACATTTTTACACATAGCCCGATAATGAGTCTAATATGAGAACACTCCCCAAAGTTTGGGAAAATTTTAAGGTTTAATGTTAGAGAGGAAAAAACCCTAACAAAGACCAAAATAACTAGCTAAATCTAGGATGGATGTCATCTACATCTAGCCAGATTTATAAACTAAACCTGGCCGGATGTCATATATGTCCAGCCAGATATCACCATCAATTCTGGCCTGACTTGCTTTAAAGTTAGGCCATATATGTATCGCGTTTCTAGTTTTACAGAAGAAATCGATCTTTTTCCTTCTTTACCAATTTCCATCTTAACCTCACTTTCCTACTTAAAATATTTTCCTTAACAAATAGATAATTTCAACAATAAATGACGTGTGGATCTACTTTTAAGCGTGGATATTATACTGACATCAGTAAGGGACCATTCCGAACAAAAATGAATTTAAGGTCGGTCTTGTGAGGGGTGTAGTAAGACCTTAAATCATTCCTAGTATCGCATATTGGGTGATGACTCTTTTATTCTTTGGTTAGTCCCATACGGACTAATCTGTATAATCTATTAGCTGCGAGCTCAACAGTGTAGTGGTCGGTGACGTTATAGGTATAGCGGTAAACCTCGCTTCGCTCCTATAGGGTACTTAAATAATTATTAGGTTGGTTCATAATTGTCGTTGTCAATGACATATTGATCTACTCAACTATGAATGATCACGGACGTCATCTTTGTATGGCCTTATAAGACTTTGAGGGAAATATAAACTCTATGCCAAATTTTTGAAGTGTGAATTTTGACTATTTGAAGTGTCATTCCTCATAAATGTGGTATCCAAAGATGGAATATAAGTATGGATATGAAGAAAGTTGAAGCAGTGTAGAATTAGCCATGCCTAACTAGCGTCACATAAATTAGAAGTCTTCTTGGATAACAGGTTATAATCGAAGATTTGTAGAGGACTTTTCCAGCATAGTAGATCCATTAAGATGACTGACACAGAAGAGAGTAAAGTATGTATAGTCTCACAAGTACGAGGGGATCTTTAAGAAGTTAAAAGAGTGTTTGATTTCAACTCTCGTATTAGTGCTACCATCAAGCTCCCGCGTTTATATGGTTTGTTGTGATGCATCCAGAATTGGCTTTGGGTGTGCGCTTATGCAGCACAATAGAATAATTATGTATACCTCGAGGTAGATGAAGAACTTGTTGGACAATTATGACCCATAGCGTCACTATTTGTAAAAGACATTGTGGTTTTTGTACAAATTAACTATGTGACAATGGAAATTGCATTTTATCATTTTGTAATTAGATTACTTGTATATATAAATGATAAAAGTCCTTATGATTAGTTCCGGATTATAAGATATGAGACAATATCAATCCATAAAGGTTTAATCATTAAATATCCCTAGTCGTAGTATTATCGAGACTGGACATCGATAATGCAGAATAGACTAGTATTGCACTTGTGCGTGTTATGGAAGCGTAACAACATAGTTCTCATATATTTAAGTATTGGATACTTATGCAAGTGTGATATGAGGTTGTGTTTACCGATGGTACGAAAATAGCTTTGCTCTAGATAGACCCATCGGAATCCCATTAGTAGTATGAATATGTGTCTATGGGAATCCGCTTTAGGGTAGGTGTATTTGGTCTTAACCTGAGACTTGCATCGCTAGTACTTGCGACAATCAATACATTTTGGTTTTGGTCGTCCGGGACTTTAACAGGTTCTGTGTACGCCTCTTCTGGGTTTATTGAGAATTGTAGTGTATTGGGTGTGATGTCAAGACAAAAGTATCACTTCAGTCATATGGAGATGATGATCATGCAGGGATACATAACCGGTTCTCTATTATGTTACAACTATCGGGATAATATGACAAGGTCATGATTATCCGATTATAGAGACTAGTTGCTTGTGATCTGATATATGCTTCGTACGGGGCAGACATTATTCCAGCCCCAAGCCTTGCATGTGACATCAGATACTGGATCGCAATACGCAATACTACGTATACTACACCTGTTATATATTATATATTCCTTAAAGAATATTTCTGGAGAATTAGGTAGGCACGGCGTTTTGCTAGAAGCCAACCATGTCTCATAAATCGGTAAAAACGTAGTACGAGGTACGCACATATTCGGATAGTCCGACGACCGGATTTACTGCCAACATATCCAGATATCTCATGGGTCACTTCCCGAAGATTCATCGATGACGTATGACTCGAACATAATTAATCTGGGATTAATTAGAAGAGAGAGAAAATTAATCTATGATTAATTACGGCGAGAATTTATCTAGGATAAGATTCATATAAAAGAGAGAAAACGATTAATTTGGAATTAATCGATAAAATAATATATTCGATATATTAAATGAAATTAGATTTCATAACGGAATTAAAATTGGATTTTAATTCGGGCGAACGAATTAATTTAGAATTAATTCGCGAGCGACTTTAATAGTAATTTTGCTATGCATAATTATTTAATTAAATTTGATTTAATTACGTCGCAACGGAAAAACTCGTTAATTCGAAATAACGAACCCGAGCCCGGAATGTGTCTGCGGGACCACTCGGATTTTGAATCAAGTGGGGCCCACAAGTCACATCACCTAGTCACTTTGATCAACTTTTTGGTGATGGAATTTGGTGGGTGGTTGATGGCTTATTTTACACTCAAGTTGAGAGATGATTGACTTTTACCAAATATTAGATATTTGGTATATCTTATTTGTTTTTTTGAAAATGAAATACACAAGTCAACATTTTCACTTCTTCTCTCTCTCTCCCAAACCGATTCTTTCCCTCTCCAAAAGCTCTCAATTGTCGAGAACAAGGAAGGAAGAACTATGGGATTTTGTTGTAAAATCTCCATTGCTAGCACATCAAAGATTCATACAAAGGTGATAGGAAAACATCCATTGAGTTTGGAATTCTAAAAGTTCAAGCTTGGAGCTCATCAACTTCATTTCTACAAAGAGAAGCTTGGAGCATTTCAAAGGGAAAAGTTTTTGTTATCAACACATCCTATAACCGTTTTTTGTAAGTATAATTCCGCTATACTTCCTTTTAGTATTCACACTTTTATCATGCTTGAAATGTTCTTGGATGATCTTAGAGACCAACAATGGTATCATGAGCCAATTTTGAGCATGCAATGAACTTAGGGTTTATATACTTGAATTAGGGCATTTTTGATTTAAGCATGTTTTGATCAAATTGTTTGTTTGAGTATGCTTATATAATGATAACTAAGTGTTATGCATGATCAATTTGATGAAAAATTAATTGGATTAATTTTCCCAAAATTCTTAGGCTTGGTCGATGGTGATGAACCCTAAAGTCATGGTAATTTTTGTTTTTTAAATCATTGGATGTGTTTAAAATGCTTGGATATATTAGTTTGTGATTTAATTGGATTGAAATCAAAATTAATATAAAAATCTCTAATTGTCGTGACTTTGATAGCATGTTAATGACTTGATTTTGTTTCAATAATGTTGGACATGTATTGAAAATAATAATGCATGATTAATTAATTAAATTGATGTTTAGGAAAGGTTAATTTAAATAATTAATTAGTGCAATACACTTTAATTAATTAAATCATGATATTTGGAATATTAGAATTTAATTATTTAGGCTTAATTTGGAATTGGGCTAAAATTGTTGTATTTAGGCCTAATGGGCTTGGTTGGGCCAATTTGGTTTAGGACAATTGGATTGGATCCAAATTGGGCCTAAAACCATTCCATTAAGTCCAAATATAATAAATGGGCCTTTAAATAATTAATTGGGCCTAACGGGCCAAAATTAATTTTGTGGCAAATGGTGATTCCTTATTGGGCTTTGGTTGCCAAAGTCCATGCCTTAATAAATTAATTAAAAGCCCATTGGACTTTAATTAAATTGACATTGGATGTTAATTGGGCTTTGAGACCCATTAAGATTAGATTTAGAATCTAAGTCGCAAAGGCACATTAAAAGTGTAATTATTTAATTTGGAATTAAATATAGAATTAGTATTGAATACAAATTAAATTGGATTTAAAATTGTAGTTCGATATAATTCAAGAATTCGTACTTTGAGTACTTATTCTTAAATGAGTTGAACTCGTGCAAATCAAATCGTTGTTTGAACATTGGATGATCACTTAATTCAAAGATTAATTAATTGGATTAGATTGATTGAATAACATGCTTTGTGTGAATACATGGATGTGTTGTATGAATAATGTATATCAGATGGATATTAGATGGGTGAGGGCAATTTTGGAAATTGTTGTAATAAATTTAGAATTTATTAAATTGGACCTGTGTGTCCAGCCTTTATCTCTCGATTCTTTGTAATTCTCTTCTCACCAATTCCCCTCAATGTAATGAGGTTTCTTTGATGTATTATGTAATTGGGTAGAAGTTAGAATAGTGCTAGCCGGGGAGAGGAAATAGAGTGATTTGTTCTAGGAATAATTTGTGAGATATACATCCGCATATCATTATTAATTTATTTACCGCGTCTTATTATGCTTTTAGAATGCATGCTTAAGGGTGTATGATGAGACCTAATCAAAGATAATTAATTGGTTGCCAATTACGCGAAAAACCCTCAACAAATATTAAGTGTTTTCCTTCCATTGAATGATTCATTCTCAAGATCCAAGATTGGCACCGATTTGTTGGCCAAAGTCAAGACCTTTGTCCATCGCGGATGTGTTTGAAACATGAAGGCTTTGTTCCATATCGTATGTCTTGCCCAAGTTGTGATTTGTTGGCCAAAGTCAATATCACTTCTTGTTCATCGACATCGATTACGAAGCTTTCCAAGGTCAATGGGTCCCGCTTAACTGGAATCATTAAGCTTGTTGAGCCAAAGCCAAGGCTTAGTTGATTCAGAGGAAAAAGGTTAGGAAAATATATTGGATATATTGGCATATATATTGTATATATGTTTCAGACTTGGAGGTCCACCTACCGGATCTATGAATTGGATGAGATCCAATTGATCTTAGAGATCTACCTAGTTAAATGTCATACATCTTGTTGGCCAAAGTCAAGGTTGTGTGTTATTTAACGGGATCCTAGCCCACTAGAAAACTAGGTTTCCGAGTACTCAACGGAGGGTTAGAGGCTCGCCAAAAAATAGTGGGAGGCCAGTATTGAATTTACAATTTCGTTCAAATACTTGGCATTACGCGCTTTCAAATTATTTCGTCAATTATATATTTATTAGTTGGACTAATATTCTATTATTTTTCTTGTAACAGTTGGACTGTACCCAAATATCGTTAATTGAATAGTTCGACTATTGCAATTAAGATGACTGGAAAGATCGGAGTTAGAGACATTATCATGGGCGAAAATGTCTTTAATGGCACGAACTTTCCTGATTGGGATATGAACCTCAGGATTGTCCTGGGGGCTGAGAGGATGCTCTATACGATAGAGAGACCCCTCAGGCCTAAGCCCAAAAATGAGCAGCCGCTTGAGCTTGAGATTTGGAAGACTCATAGCGATGACAACTCAACTGCTCAGTCCGTCATGCTCGCTGCGATGACCCCTCAATTTCGTCACCAAAACAAAAGATTGGATCCCTATACAATGATGGAAAAATTGAAGGACCTTCATCGATCTAACCTTAGATCGCAAAGGTATGAATTGTAGAAAAAGCTCTTTCGCTCACGAATGTCAGAGGGTACATCTGTTGAGCACCATGTGTCATAGATGATTGCTGACATTGAACAGCTAGGTCAGCTAGGCATAACCTTTGAGGCTGAGACTTCTATAGATTTGATCTTACAGTCTCTTCCTGATAGCTGGAGCGGGTTCATCATGAACAACAATATTATGAACCAATACCATACTCTTGGAGAGCTGATGACAATGCTGCGTGAAGCAGAAAAAGAGCTGTTGAAGGGTAAAAAGCGCGAGGCGCACTTCGCTTCAACATCTCAGTCTCCGAGGGCTTGGCCCAATGCGACTAGAGGTGTAAAGAAGAAGAAGAAGAAGAAGAAGAAGAAGGGCAATGTCAAATCGTCAAAGTCTTCTGGGAAGGCCAAGGATAAATCCCAAGATGTATGCCTGCAGTGTGGCAAACGGGGTCACTGGAAGCGTGACTGCCGTGAGTACAAGGCACACATGAAGGAAATCAAAGCGGGCAAGGCACCAGCTTCAGGTATGTTTGTTATAGAAATAAACATGTCTACTTCTAGTTTTAAAAATTGGATTTTTGATTCTGGTTGTGGTACTCATATATGTACTGATGTGCAGGATCTGCGAATTAGCAGGAGACTGGCCTCATGAGAGATTGACCTCCGCATTGGAAATGGGACTCGAGTCGCCATTTTGGCCGTTGGGACTTATATTTTGGAACTGTCCTCGGGGCATGTACTTAATCTTTCAGACTGTTATTATATACCTAGTTTGACTAGGAATATTATATCTGTATCTTTATTGGCCCTATGTGACTATACTTTTGTTTTTAGAAACACTGGGTGTTTTATGTACAAAAATGATATGGAGATATGCAGTGCTGATGTGAATAATGGTCTTTATATTTTGAATATAAATCAATCTCAAACATATAATGTAACAAACAAAAGGCTTAAATTAAGTAACAAAGATGAAACTTATATGTGGCATTGTCGTCTGGGACACATTAACAAGAGTCGCATATCCACACTTTCGAAGAGTGGGTACTTGGACGGATTTGATCCAAATTCATATGACGGCTTTGAATCTTGTTTATTAGGCAAAATGCCTAAAGCACCTTTTAGCGGTAAAAGTGTACGTGATACCGAACTGTTAGCCCTCGTTCATAGTGACGTATGTGGGCCCAGGTCTAGCCAGGCTAGAGGTTGATATGAATACTTCGTAACCTTTACCGATGATGCATCGCGTTATGCTTATGTGTATCTTATGAGACACAAGTTGGAAACCTTTGAGAAATTCAAAGAGTTTCGACACGAAGTAGAAAAACAGACCGGCAAAAGTATTAAAACATTATGGTCGGACTGTGGTGGAGAATACTTAAGCAATGAGTTTCTTGATTACTTGAAAGAGTATGATATTCTTTCACAATGGACTCCTCCCGGAACACCACAATTAAACGGTGTGTCCGAACGGAGAAACCGAACTTTATTGGACATGTTAAGGTCGATGATGAGTCGCACAGAGCTACCTATTTCCTTCTGGGGATATGCATTGAACAGTACAATACTTATTTTGAATAAGGTTCCGTCGAAGTCTGTTCAACAGACTCCGTATGAGATATGGACAGGAAAGAAACCGGGTTTCTCATTCCTGAAGATTTGGGGATGCTAGGCATACGTCAAACGTTTGGAAGGTACCAAACTAGAACCCAAATCGGATAAATGCCTATTTGTAGGATATCCTAGGGAAACCAAAGGATATTACTTCTATCACCCACAAGAGAACAAAGTATTTGTTGCTCTACATACGGTTTTCCTTGAGAGTGAATTCGTAAATGCAGTGGTAAGTGGGAGGAATGTAGAACTCGATGAAAATCGGAGTGATACTGTTCCTGGCACAGAATTCTTAACGGAACATAAACAGTTTATCAGGGATGAGACTGTACCACAATCTTTGAATACACAAGGACCACGTAGATCGGAGAGAGTCAGAAAATAACCTGAGAGGTATGGGTTTCTGATCTCACCTCATGTAGATATTAATCTTATTGAGGAAGACGGCTACGTATGAGGAAGCGATACAAGGTATCGATTCCGCTTTATGGCAAGAAGCCATGATGTCCGAAATGGATTCCATGTACACCAACCAAGTTTGGACACTGGTTGATGCACCAGAAGGTGTAAAGCCTATTAGTTGCAAATGGGTCTTCAAGAAGAAGACCGACATGGATGGCAACATACAAACGTACAAAGCTAGGCTTGTAGCGAAAGGGTATCATCAACGACATGGTGTTGATTACGACGAAACTTTTTCACCCGTTGCCATGATTAAATCCATTCGGATTGTGCTTGCTATTGCTACATATTTCGATTACGAGATATGGCAGATGGACGTGAAAACCGCTTTCCTTAACGGAAACCTTTTGGAGTATGTTTATATGCAACAGCCTGACGGTTTTGTCGTACCTAAACATGCAGACAAGGTTTGGAAGTTAAATCGATCCATTTATGGATTGAAGGAAACATCGCGTTCTTGGAACCAACGTTTTGATGAGATCATAAAATAATATGATTTCGTTCAGAACGAGGATGATCCTTGTGTATATAAGAAGGTTAGTGGGAGCGCACTGACATTCATTGTCCTTTATGTTGATGATGTATTGCTTATTGGCAATGACATTCTCATGCTACAATCGGTGAAAGCTTGGCTTTCATTAAAATTCTCCATGAAGGATCTGGGAGAAACAGCCTTTATTCTAGGAAAAAAGATCTACCGGGATAGATCTAGAAAGCTGCTTGGACTCTCCCAGAGCACGTACATTGACAAAGTTTTGAAGAGATTCAATATGGAACAGTCTAAGAGGGGACTGTTGCCAGTGTCACATGGTGTCACTATATCTAAGGACATGTGTCCTAAAACTCAAGATGAGAGAGACAACATGAGTCGGATCTGTTGGATAATTATGACTCATAGCATCACTATTTGTACAGAACATGGTGTTATTGTACAAATTAACTATGTGACATAGGAAATTGCTCTTTTATCATTTGTAATTAGATTACCGAGATATATAAATGATAAAAGTCCATATGATTAGTTTCGGATTGATAAGATATGAGACAGTATCAATCCATGAAGGTTTAATCATTAAAATATCCCTAGTCATAGTATTATCGAGATTGGACATCGATAATGCGGAATAGACTAGTATTGCACTTGTGCGCGTTGTGGGAGCATAACGGCATAGTTCTCATATATTTAAGTATTGGATACTTATGCAAGTGTAATAGGAGGTTTTGTTTACAGATGGTACGGAAACAGCTTCGCTCTGGATAGACCCCTCGGAATTCCATTGGTAGTATGACTATGTGTCTATGGAAGTCCGAATCAGGGTAGGTGTATTTGGTCTTAACCTGAGACTTGCATCGCTAATACTTGCGACAATCAATATACTTTGGTTTTGGTCGTCCAGGGCTTTAACAGGTTCTGTGTACGCCTCTTCTGGGTATATTGAGAATCGTAGTGTATTGGGTGTGATGTCAAGATGGAAGTATCACTTCAGTCATATGGAGATGATGGTCACGTAGGATACGGAACTTGTGCTCTTATAGGCTGCAGCTATCGGGATAATATGACTAGGTCATGTTTATCCGATTATAGAGACTAGTTACTAGAGATCCGATATGTGCTTCGTACGGGGCAGACACAATTCCAGCCTCAGGCCTAGCACGTGACATCCGATACTAGATCGCAATACGCAATACTACGTATACTACGCCTGATATAGATTACATATTCCTTTAAGAATATTTCTGGAGAATTGGGTACGGTGCTTTGCTAGAAGCCAACCATGTCTTGTAAATCGGCAAAAATGTAGTGCTAGGTACATACATGTTCGGATAGTCCGACGACCGGATTTACTGCCAACATATCCAGGGATCTCATGGGTCGCTTCCCGAAGATTCACCGATGACGTATGACTCGGACATAATTAATCTGGGATTAATTATAAGAGAGAGAGAATTAATCTAGGATTAATTACGGAGATATTTTATCTGGGATCAAATACTATTTAAAGAGAGAGAACGATTAATTTGGAATTAATCGATAAAATAATATATTCGATATATTAAATGAAATTAGATTTCGACGCGGAATTAAAATTGGATTTTAATTCGGGCGAACGAGTTAATTTAGAATTAATTCGCTAGCGATGTGAATAGTAATTTTGCTAGGTATAATTATTTAATTAAATTTGATTTAATTACGTCGCAACGGAAAATTAGTTAATTCGGAATTACGAACCCGAGCCCGGAATGTGTTTGTGAGGCCACTCCGATTTTGAATCAAGTGCGACCACAAGTCACATCGCTTGTCACATCACCTGTCACTTTAGTGATGGATGTCAAGTCACCTTTTGGTGATTGACAACTAGTCACTATTTATGATGGTGGTGGTTGTGGGCAATAAATGCAATTTTGCCTCCAAAATTGGTTTAAGCTTTTTGGAAAAGCTTTTACCAAATTTGGTTAGGATTTTTGGTATATGTTTTTAGAAAACAAAAATACACACAACACAACTTCCTCTCTCTCTCTCTCTTTCTTTCTTCATGACCGAAACACTCTCTCCCTCTCTTAGTTTTTGGCTTGGTCGAAACTAGCAAGAAGCAAAGGAAAGATTTGTGGCAAAATTTTCAAGAGTGCTAGCACACCAAATGAGTCTTACAAAGGTGATAGAGAAACTAATTCATGAGCATAGAATCTATTCACAAAGCTTGGAGCTTGGAGCACACCATGGAGACTTTGACCGAAACATACAAAGAAGAGAAGCTTGGAGCAGAAATTTTTGTTGTCATCGCATCCAAAAGCCGATCAAAGTGAGTATTTCCGCAACTTTACTTTGATGTATTCGTACTTTTCATAGCTTAATATGATCTTGGTTTGACCTAGAAAACCCAACAATGGTATCAGAGCCTTGATTAAGCATGAAATTGAATTATGGTAAAATTGATTTGAGCATGATTTGATAAAATTGATTGATTGAGTATGCTTGAATGATGATAACTTTGAGTTATGCATGATCAATTTGATGAAAATTGAATTGGATTAATTTTCCCCAAAAATTTGGCTTGGCCGAATGTGTGTAGTGCCCTAACATCATGGTAATTTTTGTTCTTTTAATCATTGGATGAGTTTAAAGACTTGGGATAAATTGATTAATGATTTAATTGGATTGAAATCGAAATCGATTTATAAAACCCTAAAATGCCGTGAGCTAGTAAGCATGGAAATGAATTGATTTTTTGATTCAATAATGTTGGACATTTGTTGATGATGATTAGCATGATTAATTGATTAAATTAGTATTTTGGAAATGTTGATTTAACTAATTAATTATGGCTTATACACTTTAGTTAATTGAATTGTGAAATTTGGAATTTTGTAATTTAATTAGTTGGGCTAAATTTGGAATTGGGCTAATAAAGTTGTATTTGGGCTTAATGGGCTTGGTTGGGCCAAGTTTGGTTTAGGTTAATTGGTTGGATCCAATTGGGCCTAAAACCATTTCCATAAAGTCCAAATATAATATAATGGGCCTTTAATATTTTAATTTGGCCTAATGAGCCTAAATTGATTTTTGGCAAAAGGGTGATTCCTTTTTTGGCTTTGGTTGCCAAAGTCCATGCCTTATAAATTAATTGAAAGCCCATTGGACTTTAATTAAATTGACATTGGATGTTAATTGGGCTTTGAGACCCATAAAGATTAGATTTAGAATCTAAGTCGCAAAGGCTTATTAATAAAGTGTAATTATTTAATTTGGAATTAAATAAATAATTAGTATTGAATACAAATTAAATTGGATTTAATGTTGTAGTTTGATATAATTCAAGAATTCGTACTTTGAGTATTTATTCTTAAAACGAGTTGGACTCGCGCAAATCAAATCGTTGTTTGAACATTTGATGGTCATTAATTTCGGATTAATTAATTGGATTAGATTGATTGATAATATGCTTTGTATGAATACATGGATGTGATGTATGAATAATGTATATCGGATGGATATTAGATGGGTGAGGGTAATTTTGGAAATTATTGTAATAAATTTAGAATTTATTAAATTGGACCTGCGTGTCCAGACTATTACCTCTTGACTCTTTGTATTTCTCTTCTCACCTATTCCTCTCAATGTAAATGAGGTTTCTTTAGAAGTGTTATGTAATTTGGTAGAAGTAAGATTTGTGCTAGCGGGAGAGAGGAAAGGGAGAGATTTGTTCTAGGAACAAGTTGTTTTAAATATCCATCCGCATATCATTATTAATTTATTTATCGCGCCTTATTATGCTTTTAGAATGCATGTTTAAGGGTTTATGATGAGACCTAATCAAAGATAATTAATTGGTTGCCAATTACGCGAAAAACCCTCAACAAATATTAAGCGTTTTTCCTTCCATTGAATGATTCATTCTCAAAATCAAAGATTGGCACTGGTTTGTTGGCCAAAGTCAAGGCCTTTGTCCATCGAGGATGTGTTTGAATCAAGAAGGCTTTGTTCCATATCGCATGTCTTGTCCAAGTTGTGATTTTTTGGCCAAAATCAAGATCACTTCTTGTCCATCGACATCGATTACGAAGCTTTCCAAGGTCAATGGGTCACGCTTAACTGGAATCATTAAGCTTGTTGTGCCAAAGCCAAGGCTTAGTTGATTCAGAGGAAAAATGTTAGGAAAATATATTGGATATATTGGCATATATTAGATATATGTTTCGGATTTGGATGTCCACCTACTGGATCTAGGAATTGGATGAGATCCAATTGATCTTAGAGATCTACCTAGTTAAATATCATACAACTTGTTGGCCAAAGTCAAGGTTGTGTGTTATTTAACGGGATCCTAGCCCACTGGGAAACAAGGTTTCCCGAGTACTCAACAGAGGGTTAGAGGCTCGCCGAAAAATAGTGGGAGGCAAGTATTAAATTTACAATTTCGTCTAGATACTTGCCAATACGCGCTCATTTCAATTTTTCGTCATAACTTACTTCAATATTTATTAGTTGGACTAATATTTAATCGTTGTTTTAAATTAAACAGTTAGACTGTATTCAAACTACTTCAAATTATAGTTGATTATATAATTGGATTATAGTAATCAATATATTTGAATTTAAATAATCAAATTATAGTTGATTATATAGTTAGACTATAGTAATCATTATATTCAATAGTACCTGAAATCGTTGATTGGATAGTTGGACTATAGCAATCAAGAGAACTGGAAGATTAGCGTTTAAAACATAATCCTATGAGAAAATTTCATTAAACGGCTTTAATTTTCAGATTGGGAATATAACCTCAGGATAGTCCTGGGAACTAAGAAGTTACTCTATTTGATAGAGAAACCTCTTGGGCCTAAGCCCGGAGTTGAGTAAATAGTAGAACATGATCTTTGGAAGATTCATGTGATGATAACTTTGGTGCTCAATCCATTAAGCTTACCATAATGACTCTTTAAATTCCGTCGTCAAAATTAAGGATTAGATCCTTGTACTATGATGATGAAATTAAAGATCTTCATATATTTATTCTTAAATCTTAGAAGTACGAATTGCAAAAGAATCTCTTTCGCTCGTGTATGTCAGAGGGTACATCTGTCGAGCACTAGGTGTCGCAGATGATTGCTGACATCGATCAGCTAGGTTAGCTGGGCATTACCTACGAGGTCGAGACTACCAAAGATTTGATTTTATAGTCTCTACCCGAAAGCTGGGGCAGGTTCATTATGAACCAAGAGTAAACTTTTGGAGAGTTGATGGCTTTACTCTAGGAGACAAAGCCAGAGCTTCTAAAAATGGGCAAAGGCAAAATCATCACAGTCTTCTGGGAAGACAAAGGACATATCCCAAGATGTCGACCTAAACTGTGGCAAACGGAGTCACTGGAAGCGTGACTGCCGTATGGAAAAGGCAGACATGAAGGAAGTGAAGAGGGGCAAGGCTCCGGCTTCAAGTATGTTTGTTATAAACATGTTCACTATTAGTTTCAAAATTGGATTTTGATACTAAGTGTTGTACATAAATATGTACTGATGTGCAGAATTTGCTGATAAGCAGGATACTGACTTCAATAATAAAATTTGTTTGACAGATTTCATATTAGATATAAACAGGAAAGAAACCGGGTTTTCTCATTCCTGAAGATTTGGGTATGCTAGGCATATGTTTGGATGATTCCAAACTAGAACCCAAATCGGATAAGTGCCTAAATTATAGGTTATCCTAGGGTAACCAAAGTATAGTACTTATACAACTCACAAGAGAACAATTTAATTGTTGCTCTCCATGCGGTTTTCCTAAGAGGAACATGTATATGCAGTGGTAAGTGGGAGGAAAGTAAAACTCGATGAAAATCGGAGTAATACTCTTCCAAGCACCGATTTCTTAATGGAACACAAACAGTTCATCAGGGATGAAATTATACCATAATCTTCGAATACACAAGAACCGCGTAAGTCGAAGAGAGTCAGAAAACAACCTAGGAGGTATGGGTTTCTGATCTCACCTCGTAAATATGTCAATCTTATTGAGGAATACGAACTGACTACGTATGAGGAAGTGATACAAGGTATCGACTCCCTATTATGGCAGAGTGCCATGATGTCCGAAATGGATTCCATGTATTCCAACTAAGTTTGGACACTAGTTGTTGTACCGGAAGGCATTATGCCTATTGGTACTATGTATGTCTTCAAGGAAGACATACATGTATGGCAACATACCAACGTACTAAGCTAGGCTTGTAGCGAAAAGGTATTGTTATCAACATTGTGTCGATTACGACAAAACCTTTTAACTGTTGCCATAGTTAAATCCATTTGGATAATGCTTGCTAATGTTGCATGTTTCATTTATGAAATATGGCAGCTGAACGTCAAAATCAGTTTCCTTAAACAGAAACCTTTTGGAGGATGTTTATAACATCCTGATGGTTTTTTCGTACCTAAACGAGCAAACAAGGTTTGCAAGTTAAATCGATCCATTTATGGATTGAAGCAAGCATTGCGTCCTTGGAACCAGTGTTTTGATGTAATCATAATGGTATATGATTTAATTCAAAACGAAAATGATTTTTGTGTATATAAGGAGGTTAGTGGGAGCGCACTGACAGTGATTGTCCTATATAATGATGATATGTCATTTCTTGGAAATGATATTCCCATAATACAATCGATGAAAGCTTGGCTTTCATGAAAATTCTTCGTAGAATACTTGGGAGAGACAACCTTTATTCTAGGAATAAGGATCTACTGGGATAGATCTAAAAGTTGTTGACACTCTCTGAGTACTTGTTGATGAGTGGTATTTATATCACTTATTCCCACTCATTTGACCTAATATTTCGTATAGTTTCTCGAATTTGTGAACGTTTTGATGTATTTGGTGTTATTTTGCAGATAAATAAAGTTTGGAAAGCATTGGAGGTAATTTGGGGCAAAAACGGACAAAAATGCGTCAACATGGATATTTTGGTCTTTAGCGCGTCTCGACGCTGAAGACTTGCGCGTCGCGACGTCTAAAATACGCCGAACAGTGCTAACGTGCGCCGGGTCCACAAATCAGAATCTGAGAAAAGTTTGACTTTGCTAAAATGCGCCGTGCCACGTGTCATCATCACAGCCGATCTCCTAACATGCGCCGTGAAACGTGTCAGCATCCTACGGTGCCGACAGTCGCCATCGCCATGTGTGCCACGTGTCATTCCAGGTTATTTCCATGTCATCAGCCACGTCAGCAAGTCAACAAGTCAACATTGCCACCTCACCGCCACGTCATCGTCAGCCAATCAGGAAGTGACACGTGTCGTAATTCTACGGTGCCGACAGTCTCTTTCCCACGTGTCGCCACGTCACCGCCACGTCATCGCCACGTCAGCATCAATTATTGGATATCCTATCCTTATCTGACACGTGGTGGATAAGAATCTCAGTGACCAATCATAAGCCGCCACGTGTCACAATAATTAAAGCCCAACCACCGCGCCACGTGTCACCTTATCAGCTTATCCAGAATCTTCAAACCAGCGAACCAGAGCGTGCCACATCGACAGAATCTGGCATAACGACGCTGAGGGACCTGGCGTCGCGACGCTGGAAGCTTATCCGCGTCTATAAATTGAGCTCGAGATTTCAGAATTCAGGGCACCACTCTCTCTCTTCTATTCTATCTAAAGAGAGAGTTTCTCTCTCTAGATTCTTTAGTTTTTAGTTTTTTTTTAGTTTTTTTAGTTTTTTCATTTTTAGTTTTGTAAATAATTTTAATTACGTTTTGTATTAATAGTAATTTAATTTTTACTTTTTACTTTTTACAGTTTTTACTATTTACCATGAGGAGGTAACTTCTCCAGCTATGGTGAAAGGTAATTCTTTTACTGTTACTATTTAGATTAATCTCCCTTAAAAATAATATATTCACTATTTAAAACCTGACTAAAAAGGATACCGCCAGATTGGTCGGTTGGTAATTCATTTTAATCTGGTTTAAACCTGACTAATAAAGGATACCGCCAGATTGGTCGGTTGGTAATTTAATTTTGGTTCCGCCTTTATGGCTGGTTAGACTTAATTTGACTTAATCAAGTTACCGCCTATATGGCCGGTTGGAGAAAGAATCACAAGTTTATATATTATTTTATGGGAGATATCTAAATTAGTAGTAGTAAAAGTAATTCCTTTTACCTTAGCATTTTATTTTATTTTACTTTTCAGTTTTACTTTATGTCTTTTACTTTTAAGTTGTTATTAGCCCTAGTTATGTGTTAGTTATCCGGGGTTGTGATGAATTCTAATATCACCGGTTTATAAGGGGTTATTTTATAGTTTGGGTAATTTAAAGGTTTACTTATTAAGTTTTAATCTTAATGCTTTTGTTGTCTGATCACCAATAAGATTGATGTGGTAAATCTAAAATGAACTAGACATAGGGATTTTAGGTTTCAACCTTAGACTTAATAGCCCACGATCTTCCTTGAGGATAGATAACCCTTTAATAGATTTCCTTACAGGATAGGAATATACCTGTCGGGCGGGGGTAGCCATAATTGGAACTTAAACTTAATGAATCCAGATAATTTGGTTGACATAGACATATGGTTCAATTGGGTTAAACTGGGTATTTGCGTCTGACCATCGACAGAGGCTTTTGCATAATTTAGTGTTCCAGGTTAGTAAACTGATTTATTACACAAACATAAAATAACCACTTCATCTTTTAAAAGATATTAGAAGGATTCACAACCCTAGATCTTTGTGTCTTTTGTTATTTTCCTTAGTATTTTCTTTTGTCTTTTTATTTATTGATTTATTTTGTAAAACCACTTTCAACCAATCAAACAATCATTATCTTCACCCTCAATTAGATATTTGTAAATAAATAGATTAATAATTAATAACAACAGTAGGAATTAAGTCCTCGTGGGATCGATATTTTTATACTACTTGAACGATACGTGCGCTTGCGTTATACGTGTGTGTTTACGCCAGTCAAGTTTTTGGCGCCGTTGCCGGGGACTTATATTTCTTTAGTTGTTAATTTTGAAGCTATCTAATTTACTTGTATCTAATTTTCTTTTATCTGTAATTTTTATCTTTTACTTTTGTTTTCAGGTGATTGAAAAATGGAACACTACTGGGAGATTGAGAGATCACGAGCTTTACTAGAAGATACACCCCAAATCTGGGAGCAACAGTCCGGTTTTCTGAGGCCTGTTGTCCAGCCCAACAATTATCACTGGATGCCAGAACCAAACAATACCACATTTGCTCAACATAACGAAATGGGGAGATGTGTAATATGTGATATTAACCACCCGAGCGATCAATGTATATACCTTCAGAGTGGCAGAATTTTCAGAATCATTCAAAGTATGAAAAACCATCACATTTTCCATCTTATCCACCATCCATATGCGATTTTCATCAACAACTAGAACCATCAGAGGAAGATCAGTTGTTAAACATGCTCAAAGATATGTTCGAGTTTGATGCAATGATGAAACAAGCCAGAATCAATTGGAAATTCAGAGACAATCAGAATTCATTCAGAGGATGACAGATCAAATGAGACAATTCACAGAAAATCAGGACTACATACCTCAAGAACCAGTTTCAGATGACACTGATGAAGCCTTCAAATACCAATCATTTCACAATGACACTTCAACAAAGGAGGACGCTGAGCAGTATCAACAACCAGAGGTATCAGTTCAGGAGCCCGAACCGGCAAAGTCTCAATTTGACTTTTATTATTCAGATTCTGACGAGGATGAAGCTGATCTATTTGTACCAACTGCACCAACAACGGAGGATCAAACTTTCAATCCTCAAAATGAAGATCTTGGAGCATGCTTTACCATGATGTTTGAAGAAGATCTACCTGAGCCAACCATTCCAGTCATATCAGAGGATGAAGACCTAATGTCAGAAACATCATTACATCCTCAGGTTGACAATTTTGAAGCATGTATTTCACAGATGACAGATGAAGAGCTGAATACAAAAATTTTACAATACATCTGTGAAGAAAATGTGGAACAAGAAGCAGAGCAAATGGAGGAGCAAATGTCTAACCTTAATAAAGATCCAGAGCATTCAGGAGAAACATCGTTGTTTTGGGGAGTACAAATCAAAGATATCACCCAGAAGCTTGACAGAATGGAACTTCCATTCCAAGTCAAGCACCATATGAGACCTCCTGATTTTATTTCTTTCTTTGCAGGAACCACTGGAACAACAAGTAGTAAAAAGGTGGCACGAGCACTGAATGAGACACAACTCTTTTTGCCACTTTACCGTTGGAAGAGACCCTTCAAAAGCAACGCTCACGGGATTGTCTTTAATCGGACATCCAAAACGACATTGAAACCTCCTTAACAGATGAATTTCATTCACGTCTGGCTGAAGACGAAAAATTTAGCGCTAGCAGGGAGGCAACCCATGCAATTTGTTTTCATATTTTGTGTGAACTTTTTAATTTTGTGTGTTATTTTTGTAGGGAAAGGCACAAACGAAGCATTTTAAGACAGAAGGAATTGTGTTTGGCAATCAAAGATGATTAACAATTCATTAGCAATGGCTGAGTAATGAATTAATTCTTGAGACGCATCCTAATGAATTTATACTAAGCGAGTGGCGTATTGCATACACAATTCTGTTGCCTTAATTATTACTTTGATTTGCTTTTCTGTTGTAATTATCTTTATTTTCATAGACAAGATCTAGACTTTTTGACCTTTCACGATTTCTTTTGTTGTTTAGCTAACAATCGTCATTTGGAAGATATTAGTGCTATTATTACTCACCCTTTTCAGGTACTATAAATTCAGCCTGTCATTGCACTTTTGAAGGCATCCTGATTTGAAAAGGAAATACATAAAAAATGGAAGCCACTTCAAGAAGACGAGTTGAAAACATCTGTGTGTTTTGCGGCGTAGTAGTGTTGGAACTAAGCCACAATACGTAGAAGCAGCACAGGAATTGGGTCGAGTCTTAGCTGCAAGGAATATGCACTTAATATATGGCGGAGGCAATCTCGGACTTATGGGATCGTTTCAAAGGCTGTACAGGAAGGAGGCAGGAGGCAGTAATGTTTTGGGAATCATTCCAAAACCCTTGGCAGAGGCAAATCTTATTGGATCATCAAACGGCGAGGAACTGATCGTGTCAGGTATGTCTGAACGACTGGTAGAAATGATTAACCGTGCTGATGCTTTTATCGCTTTGCCAGGTGGTTTGGTACATTGGAGGAAATTTTTATAGTTCTATCTTGGGCGAACCTGAACATACACCAGAAACCGCTTGGACTGTTTAATGTTGATGGATTTTATGATTTTCTTTGTGTGTTTCTTGATGATGCCCGAAGAAATGGGTTCGTGTCAAAACCTATGAAAGAACTCCTCTTCACTGCCAGAACTGCTCCGGATCTAATAGACCAACTCATAGCCTATGAACCACAAGTTGACCCTATCCTTTCAAAGATAAATTGGTCCGAGGACGATCGTGGTAAGAGGCGTTGGATAAATCTGGATCTTAACCTTTAATTTCCTGTAGAATTTCAGCTAACCAGGTACGACCTTCTTAACTCTCCTTTTACTGTTTAAGACATTGGGGACAATGTCTCATTTAGGTTTGGGGGAGGAAATTAGTTGATCAGTACCTTATTTTTAGTTTGTGTGTTATTTTTATTTTTAGTCCAAAATTTTTCGAAAAATACAAAAAAATTGAAAAAATTTCAAAAAAAATTACAAAAATATTTTGCATTTTTTGTTTTTATTTTGACTAAAAATGTGAAATTGGTAAGAGATAGCCGAGTAAGGAGTTTCCACTCCTGAGACGTATCTCAAACCTATTTTGAAACAAGTTAATTTTTGTTTATTTTATTTTGAATTATTTAATTTGTAAATTCTCCATAAAACGGACTAAAATGAATCTTCATATGCTCAATTGACAGATATTATCAACATATATAGTAACATACGGACATGAGCTAAATTGAAAAGTTTGTAATATTCAGTGCTCTAGTTTAATTGGAGGAAGCATCTCAAAAAAAAAAAACAATGGAGTAAAAAAAAAAAAAAAAAACGTCTGAGATCCGAGTTATTAAGTCTGTAAGGGTGTTTTAACACCTAGTGCCCTAAAACCAACTGGTTTGGGAGTCATTGGCCCAAAGCTCGTTACATGGATCGAAGATGCTGCAAAAATATATATATTTGAAGTTTGAGTAATTAAGTCTGTAGGGGTGTCTTAACACCTGGTGCCCTAAAACCAACTGGTTTGGGAGTCACCGACCCAACACTCGCTACATAGATGGAAGATATTGTATATAAATAAAAAAAAATCAAGGAAAAAATCTGAAAAATTATTTCATTGCTGCAAAAAGGTGTGAAATCTGATAGAACTTTAGGACAAAAATATTACTCTCTTATCAACTGCACTTATGACTGTTGTGGGCAAAAATAAATTGATTAAAATTTTGTCAGCTGTGTATATGGAGAATGGTAAAAATAATCGGAGAATTTACTTATTCGGTAATTTAGAATGAAACAAAACAACTAGTAACTTGGAGTAGAAGTTTCACTTAATTAGTCACTAACTTCTTTATTCTTTTTTTCGCTTGTCTTTTTGCTTTTGTGTGCATTAGTTTTAACTAACTTTTTACTTTTGTAAAAATATTTGTGGGTATCATTGCTGTAAACCCTCACGAGACTACAACTCGTCCACTAGGGACACCTAGGGGTTTAAAGGCTTGTTGCATACGCTAAATGCAATCGTGATCCCTACGAAAGTGGCTTAGTTAATTTTATTTTCATGTTATTTTATTTTATGTTTTGCTCGAGGACTAGCAAAATGTTAGGTTTAGGGGGTGTGATGAGTGGTATTTATATCACTTATTCCCACTCATTTGACTAATATTTCGTATATTTTCTCGAGTTTTGTGAACGTTTTGATGTATTTAGTGTTATTTTGCAGATAAATAAAGTTTGGAAAGCATTGGAGGCAATTTGGGGCAAAAACGGACAAAAATGCGTCAACATGGATATTTTGGTCTTTAGCGCGTCTCGACACTGAAGACTTGCGCGTCGCGACGTCTAAAATGCGCCGAACAGTGCTAACGTGCGCCGGGTCCACAAATCAGAATCTGAGAAAAGTTTGACTTTGCTAAAATGCGTCGTGCCACGTGTCACCATCACAGCCGATCTGCTAACATGCGTCGTGACACGTGTCAGCATCCTACGGTGCCGACAGTCGCCATCGCCACGTGTGCCACGTGTCATTCCAAGTTATTTCCATGTCATCAGCCACGTCAGCAAGTCAACAAGTCAACATTGCCACCTCACCGCCACATCATCGTCAGCCAATCAGGAAGTGACACGTGTCGTAATTCTACGGTGCCGACAGTCTCTTTCCCACGTGTCGCCACGTCATCGCCACGTCAGCATCAATTATTGGATATCCTATCCTTATCTGACACGTGGCGGATAAGAATCTCAGCGACCAATCAGAAGCCGCCACGTGTCACAATAATTGAAGCCCAACCACCGCGCCACGTGTCACCTTATCAGCTTATCCAGAATCTTCAAACCAACGAACCAGAGCTTGCCACGTCGACAGAATCTGGCGTAGCGACGCTGAGGGACCTGGCGTCGCGACGCTGGAAGCTTATCCGCGTCTATAAATTGAGCTCGAGATTTCAGAATTCAGGGCACCACTCTCTCTCTTCTATTTTATCTAAAGAGAGAGTTTCTCTCTCTAGATTCTTTAGTTCTTAGTTTTTTTTAGTTTTTTTATTTTTTTAATTTTTAGTTTTGTAAATAATTTTAATTACGTTTTGTATTAATAGTAATTTAATTTTTACTTTTTACTTTTACAGTTTTTACTATTTACCATGAGGAGGTAACTTCTCCAGCTAGGGTGAAAGGTAATTCTTTTACTTTTACTATTTAGATTAATCTCCCTTAAAAATAATATATTCACTATTAAAACCTGACTAATAAAGGATACCGCCAGATTGGTCGGTTGGTAATTTAATTTTTTCCGCCTTTATGGCTGGTTGGACTTAATTTGACTTAATGAGGTTACCGCCTATATGGCCGGTTGGAGAAAGAATCACAAGTTTATATATTATTTTATTGGAGATATCTAAATTAGTAGTAGTAAAAGTAATTCCTTTTACCTTAGCATTTTATTTTATTTTGCTTTTCAGTTTTACTTTATGTCTTTTACTTTTAAGTTGTTATTAGCCCTAGTTATGTGTTAGTTATCCGGGGTTGTGATGAATTCTAATATCACCGGTTTTAAGGGGTTATTTTATAGTTTGGGTAATTTAAAGGTTTACTTATTAAGTTTTAATCTTAATGCTTCTTGTTGTCTGATCACCAATAAGATTGATGTGGTAAATCTAAAATGAACTAGACATAGGGATTTTAGGTTTCAACCTTAGACTTAATAGCCCACGATCTTCCTTGAGGATAGATAACCCTTTAATAGATTTCCTTACAGGATAGGAATATACCTGTCGGGCGGGGGTAGCCATAATTGGAACTTAAACTTAATGAATCCAGATAATTTGTTGTTGACATAGACATATGGTTCAATTGGGTTAAACTGGGGGTATTTGCTGACCATCGACAGAGGCTTTTGCATAATTTAGTGTTCCAGGTTAGTAAACTGATTTATTACACCAAACATAAAATAACCACTTCATCTTTTAAAAGATATTAGAAGGATTCACAACCCTAGATCTTTGTGTCTTTTGTTATTTTCCTTTGTATTTTTTTTGTCTTTTTATTTATTGATTTATTTTGTAAAACCACTTTCAACCAATCAAACAATCATTATCTTCACCCTCAATTAGATATTTGTAAATAAATAGATTAATAATTAATAACAACAGTAGGAATTAAGTCCTCGTGGGATCGATATTTTTATACTACTTGAACGATACATGCGCTTGCGTTATACGTTGTGTTTACGCCGGTCACTCGTACATTGAAAAATATGTACGCGACCTGGTGTCTCATATACTTTGAGCATATGGAGTCACAATCAGGCCAATCCAAGTGATGGTCACTAGATTGATGTTAAGAACATCCTTAAGTATCTTAGATGAACTAAGGATGCTTTCTTATACTATGGAGAATGAGAACTTGAAGTGACTGGGTTCACCGTTGCAAGTTTCCAAACCGGAAAAAAAATGACTATAAGTCGTAATAAGGGTATTATATAGTTTGAATAACGGAACAGTGAGCTGGAAATCTTCAAAACAAGATATTGTTGCCGAATAAACAACAAAAGCGGAATATTGCTGCAGCTGAGGCAGCAATAGAAGCGATTTGGATCTATAATAATCCTAATCAGATTAGGTGTAGTTCTGTTAGCGGCTGAGCTAGGCTACAGCACAGGCTAAAGAATTAATGGTCTCATCAATGATCCAAGTATATACTTCAACTATTCATCTGATTCGTTCAGATCATACATCGTGGCGATGTGATGATCGAATAAATCGCATCAGATGATAACTTTGCAAATCCGCTGACGAAAGCAGTTTCTCAGCAGAAGTTTGAGCGAACAGTACATAGTTCAAGTGTAGGACACTTGAGTAATTGGCTATAGGCCAAGTGGGAGATTGTTGGACAATTATGACCCATAGCATCACTATTTGTACAGAACATGGTGTTATTATACAAATTAATTATGTGACATAGGAAATTTCTCTTTTATCATTTGTAATTAGATTACCGAGATATATAAATGATAAAAGTCCATATGATTAGTTCTGGATTGATAAGATATGAGACAATATCAATCCATGAAGGTTAATCATTAAAATATCCCTAGTCATAGTATTATCGATATTGGACATCGATAATGCGGAATAGACTAGTATTGCACTTGTGCGCGTTGTGGAGCATAACGGCATAGTTCTCGTATATTTAAGTATTGGATACTTATACAAATGCAATAGGAGGTTGTGTTTACCGATGGTACGGAAACAACTTCGCTCTGGATAGACCCCTCGGAATTCCATTGGTAATATGACTATGTGTCTATGGAAGTCCGAATCAGGGTAGGTGTATTTGGTCTTAACTTGAGACTTGTATCGCTAATACTTGCGACAATCAATATACTTTGGTTTTGGTCTTTGATGAGTGATAAATGTATCACTATTCCCACTCATTAACTTAATATTTGTATAGTTTCTTGAGTTTTGTGTTATTTTGTAGATAAATAAAGTTTCAGTACATTCTGGAGGTGATTTGAAGCAAAACTGTGAAATTTGGTGAAATTTGGCAAAAAGGGTATTTTGGTAATTTTGGACGTCCCGACACAAATTTTGGTAATTTTGGGCATTCCGACACCAAAATAAATTTTCAGGACCTTCTTGAGGTGATTGGAGCAAAACTGTGAAAAATTGGCAAAAATGGTATTTTGTAATTTTGGGCGTCCCGACACCGAGGGTATTTTGGTAATTGCGCCACCATGCCACATGTCAAAAATTCAACGAGCCGTCTTTTTTAGCCACCATGCCACGTGTCGAAAATTCAGCGATCCAAAAAAAAATAATAAAATAATAAAATAATTAAAAAATAAAAATCAGAAAAATAATAATAAAAAATTAGATTTTTTTGCCTATAAATAGATTTCGAATTTTTAGTTTCAAATGTACCTCTTCCTCTGAAATCCTTATAAATAAATTGAGAGTTCTTTTCTTTAGTCTCTTATATTCAGTTTTATTTACGCTTTGTAGTAGTAATTCTATTTTCCATGAGGGAGTAACCTCACCATGCTGAGGTAATAAGGTAATACTTTTACTTTTGCTATTTAGATTAATCTCCCTTAAAATATAATATATAAATATTTAAAATCTGAATTAATAAAGGATACCGCCATATTGGACGGTTGGTTTAATTTTTGTTCCGCCTTTATGGCTGGTTTTTAATTTGTTACTTAATCAGGATACCGCCATTCCGGACGGTTGGTTTAAAAATCACAAGATTATATATTATATTATTGGGAGATATCTAAATAGTGAATAGTAGAAGTTAATTCCTTTTACCTTAGCATTTCTTTTTATTACTTTTCAGCAATTCATTTTCTGTCTTTTAAGTTTATATCAGCTTTAGTTATGTGTTGTAACTAAGTTAAATATCTAGGGTTGTGATAAAATCTAATATCACCGGATTTAAAAAGGGTTAGATTATAGTTTGGGGGTAATTAAAGAATTATTTCTTGAGTCATAACCTTAATGTCTTTTTATTAACTAATCACTAATAAAATTGATTAGATAAAACTTAAAATGAACTAGACATATGGATTTTAAGTTTAAAGACCTTATACTCAACAACCCACGATCTTCTTTAAGGATAGATAACCTTTAATAGATTTCCTTACAGGATAGACATATACCTGTCGGGCGGGGGGGGGTAGTCATAATTGGAATTCAATCTTAATGAATCTAGGTAATTTAATTGACATAGACATATGGTTCAATTTGATTATTCTAGGTATTTGTAAATGACCATCGGAAGAGGCTTTTACATAATGTAGTGTTCCAGATTAATAATTCAATATTTTACCTAACTATGATATAATCACTTCATCTTTTAAAAGATATTAGAAAGATTCGCAACCCTAGATCTTTGAGTCTTTTATTTTCCTTAGTATTTTCTTTTGTCTTTTTATTTATTTAGCAAAACTACAAATAAAATCATCAAGCAATCATTCTCTTCACCCTCTATTAGATATTGTAAATAAATAGATTCAATAATTAATAACAACAGTAGGAATTAAGTCCTCGTGGGATCGATATTTTTATACTACTTGAACGATACGTGCGCTTGCGTTATACGTGTGTGTTTACGCCGGTCAAGTTTTTGGCGCCGTTGCCGGGGACTTATTTTTCTTGAGTTATTAATTTTGAAGCTATCTAATTTACTTATATTTAATTTTCTTTATTATTATCTGTACTTTTTATTTCTTCCTTTTGTTTTCAAGTGATTGAAAAAATGGAACATTTTGAAACATTACGAGCTTTACCAGAAAAAGATACACCCCAAATCCGGGAGCAACAGTCTAGTTTTTTGAGGCCTGTTGTCCAGCCCAACAATTATCACTGGAATTCAGAACCAAGCAATACTACATTTGCTCATCAGAATGAAATGGGGAGATGTGTAATTTGTGATGGTAACCACCCGAGCGATCAATGTATATACCTTTCAGAGTGGCAGAATATTGGAATCATTCAAGGTACGTAGAATCATCACATTTTCCATCTTATCCACTATCTATCTATGATCTTCATCAAGAACCAGATCCATCAGAGGAAGATCAGTTGAATGACATGCTAAAATATTGGGTCAAGAAACAAGACGAAAAGTTGAATACAATGCTTGAAACATGCCAGAATCAATTTGAAAGTATTCAGAGACAATCAGAATTCATTCAGAGACTAACAGATCAAACGGACAGTTACCTCAAGAAGAATTATCAGATGAAACTGACAAAGCCTTCGAGTACCCAGAGATCCAAAATGACACTTCAACAGAGGATGAGGCTGAGCAGTATCAACAACCAGAGATATCAGTTCAGAAACCTGCACCAACAAAGTCTCAATTTGATTTTTATTATTCTGACTCTGATGAGGATGAAGAAGCTGAGTTTCTTGCACTAACTGCACCAACAAGGAAGGATGAAACTTTCCAACCTCAGAATGCAGATCTTGGAGAATGCTTTGCACTAATGTTTAAAGACGATCTACCTAAGCCAATCAGTTCACTCAGATCAAAGGATGAAGACCTAAAATCTGAAATTTCTTTACATTCTCACATTAATATTTCAGGAGCATGCATTTCACAGATGACAGATGAAGAACTGAATGTTGAGATCTTAAAATTCATCTGTGAAGAAAAGGTGGAGGAAGAGCCAGAGCAAATGGAAGAACAAAAGTTAGAAGATCCAATGCATTCAGGCGAAACATCACTGTTTTGGGGAGTACAATTTAGAGATATTAATCAGAAGCTTGACAGAATGGAAATCCCATTCCAAGTCAAGCACCATACAAGACCTCCTGATTTTCTTTCTTTTTTTCAGGAATCACTGGAGCAACAAAGATTAAAAAGGTGGCACAAGCACTGAATGAGACAAAACTCTTTTTGCCACTTTACCGTTGGAAGAGACCCTTCAAAAGCAACGCTCATGGGATTGTCTTTAATAGGACATCCAAAACGACGTTGAAACCTCCTTGACAGATAGATTTCAGTCACGTCTGGCTGAAGACGAAAAATTTAGCGCTAGCAGGGAGGCAACCCATGCAATTTATTATAGATCTTAACCTTTAATTTTCCTGTAGATTTTCAGCTAATCAGGTACTATCTTCTAAACTCTTCTTCTATTGTTTAAGACATTGGGGACAATGTCTCATTTAGGTTTGGGGGTGAGGAATAGTTAATAGTATCTTGTTTATAGTTTGTGTTTTTATTTTTAGTCCAAAATTTTTCGAAAAATACAAAAAAAATTAAAAAAAATTAATAAAAACACAAGGGCATATTTAAAGCTAGGTGATGGTTTGGTGTCTTCCTTCACTCACTACCTTTTTATGAGGAAAAGCTGTGAAGGCACCTAGATAATCATTCACTTGTAGCGTGTTGTGACAGACTAGTTTGGAGGACTCGTTGTTTATTCCTGACAACAAGCGATAAGAGCCTAAGGGGCTAGGGTACTTAAGTGAGCCTCGCTCCACCTTCCCTCTGGGGAATCTACAACGAGAAGTCCATTCGACAGTTAGTCACACACCATAAATTCGTTGGCACGTACCATAAGGTATAAAAAAGGTGCGTTCACTTGGTCGCTTGAACCCTTGAGTGGGGAGTCCTAGTTGTGAACAATCATTCGTCAGCAAGAGCCTTTGAAAAAAAAAAAAAAAAAAAAAAAAAAAAAAAAAAAAAAACATATGTAAATTATAGTTTTATGACTAGTAGAAATATGTGGTTGTTATGTTGACTAAAAAGATGAAATTGGTAAGAAATAGCTGTGTAAGGAATTTCCACTCCTGAGACGTATTTCAAACCTAATTCAAAACAAGTTAACTTTTGTTTATTCACTTTTGAATATTTAATCTGTAAATTCTCCATTAAACTGACTAAAATGGATCTTCATATACTTAGTTGGCAGATATTATCAGCATACATGGTAACATACGGACATAGGATAAAATTGAAAAGATTGCAATATTCAGTGCTATAGTTTAATTGGAGAAGCATCTCAAAAAAAAGGGATGGAATAAAAAAAAAAAAAGTCTGAGATCCGAGTTATTAAGTCTGTAAGGGTATTTTAATACCTAGTGCCCTAAAACCAACTGGTTTGGGAGTCACTGGCCCAACACTCGCTACATGGATCAAAAAGATGATAGAAAAAAAAAAAAAAACATATATCTGAAGTCTGAGTAATTAAGTCCTTAGGGGTGTCTTAGCACCTGATGCCCTAAAGCCAACTGGTTTGGGAGCCACCGACCTAAAGCTCGCTACATAGATGGAAGATATTGTATATAAATAAAAAATAGAGAAAAAAAAAATCAAAGAAAAAATCCGAAAAATCCGAAAATTTATTCCATTACTACAAAAGATGTGAATTCTGATAAAACTTTAGGACAAAAATATTACTCTCTTATCAACTGCACTTATGACTGTTGTGGGCAAAAATGAGTTAAATAATACTTTGTTAGCTATATATATGAAGAAATGGTAAAAATAATCGGAGAATTTACTTATTCAGTAATTTAGAATGAAATAAAACAACTAATAAACTTGGAGTAGAAGTTTCACCTGATTAGTCACTAACTTCTTTATTCTATTTTCTCTTGTCTTTTTGCTTTTGTGTGCATTATTTTCACTACCTTTTTACTTTTATAAAATGTTTGTGGGTATCATTGCTGTAAACCTTCACGAGACTACAACTCGTTCACTAGGGACACCTAGGGGTTTAAAGGCTTGTTGCATATGCTAAATGCAATTGTGATCCCTACGAAAGTGGCTTAGTTAAATTTTATTATGTTATTTTATTTTGCTCGAGGACTAGCAAAATGTTAGGTTTGGGGGTGTGATGAGTGATAAATGTATCACTATTCCCACTCATTTAACTTAATATTTTGTATAGTTTCTTGAGTTTTGTGAATATTTGATGTGTTTTGTGTTATTTTGTAGATAAATAAAGTTTCAGTACATTCTGGAGGTGATTTGAAGCAAAACTGTGAAATTTGGTGAAATTTGGCAAAAAGGGTATTTTGGTAATTTTGGACGTCCCGACACAAATTTTGGTAATTTTGGGCATTCCGACACCAAAATAAAGTTTCAGGACATTCTGGAGGTGATTTGGAGCAAAACTGTGAAATTTGGCAAAAAGGGTATTTTGGTAATTTTGGGCGTCCCGACACCGAGGGTATTTTGGTAATTGCACCACCATGGCACATGTCAAAAATTCAACGAGCCGTCTTTTTTAGCCACCATGCCACGTGTCGAAAATTCAGCGATCCAAAAAAAAATAATAAAATAATAATAATTAAAAAATAAAAATCAGAAAAATAATAATAAAAAATTAGATATTTTTTTGCCTATAAATAGATTTCGAATTTTTAGTTTCAAATGTACCTCTTCCTCTGAAATCCTTATAAATAAATTGAGAGTTCTTTTCTTTAGTCTCTTATATTCAGTTTTATTTACGCTTTGTAGTAGTAATTCTATTTTCCATGAGGGAGTAACCTCACCATGCTGAGGTAATAAGGTAATACTTTTACTTTTGCTATTTAGATTAATCTCCCTTAAAATATAATATATAAACTATTTAAAATCTGAATTAATAAAGGATACCGCCATATTGGACGGTTGGTTTAATTTTTGTTCCGCCTTTATGGCTGGTTTATTTTAATTTGACTTAATCAGGATACCGCCATTCCGGACGGTTGGTTTAAAAATCACAAGATTATATATTATATTATTGGGAGATATCTAAATAGTGAATAGTAGAAGTTAATTCCTTTTACCTTAGCATTTCTTTTTATTACTTTTCAGCAATTTCATTTTCTGTCTTTTAAGTTTATATCAGCTTTAGTTATGTGTTGTAACTAAGTTAAATATCTAGGGTTGTGATAAAATCTAATATCACCGGATTTAAAAAGGGTTAGATTATAGTTTGGGTAATTAAAGAATTATTTGTTGAGTCATAACCTTAATGTCTTTTTATTAACTAATCACTAATAAAATTGATTAGATAAAACTTAAAATGAACTAGACATATGGATTTTAAGTTTAAAGACCTTATACTTAACAACCCACGATCTTCTTTAAGGATAGATAACCCTTTAATAGATTTCCTTACAGGATAGACATATACCTGTCGGGCGGGGGTAGTCATAATTGGAATTCAATCTTAATGAATCTAGGTAATTTAATTGACATAGACATATGGTTCAATTTGATTATTCTAGGTATTTGTAAATGACCATCGGAAGAGGCTTTTACATAATGTAGTGTTCCAGATTAATAATTCAATATTTTACCTAACTATGATATAATCACTTCATCTTTTAAAAGATATTAGAAAGATTCGCAACCCTAGATCTTTGAGTCTTTTATTTTCCTTAGTATTTTCTTTTGTCTTTTTATTTATTTAGCAAAACTACAAATAAAATCAATCAAGCAATCATTCTCTTCACCCTCTATTAGATATTTGTAAATAAATAGATTCAATAATTAATAACAACAGTAGGAATTAAGTCCTCGTGGGATCAATATTTTTATACTACTTGAACGATACGTGCGCTTGCGTTATACGTGTGTGTTTACGCCGGTCAGTCTTCCAGGGCTTTAACAGGTTCTGTGTACACCTCTTCTGGGTATATTGAGAATCGTAGTGTAATGGGTGTGATGTCAAGATGGAAGTATCATTTCAGTCATATGGAGATGATGGTCACGTAGGATACGGAACTGGTGCCCTTATATGCTGCAACTATCGGGATAATATGACTAGGTCATGTTTATCCGATTTTAGAGACTAGTTACTAGAGATCCGATATGTGCTTCGTATGGGGCAGACACAATTCCAGCCTCAGGCCTAGCACATTACATCCGATACTAGATCGCAATACGCAATACTACGTATATTACGCCTGATATAGATTACATATTCCTTTAAGAATATTTCTGAGAATTGGGTAGGCACGGTGCTTTGCTAGAAGCCAACCATGTCTTGTAAATCGGCAAAAATGTAGTACTAGGTACATACGTGATCGGATAGTCCGACGACCGGATTCACTGCCAACATATCCAGAGATCTCATGGGTCGCTTCCCGAAGATTCACCGATGACGTATGACTCAGACATAATTAATCTGAGATTAATTATAAGAGAGAGAGAATTAATCTAGGATTAATTATGGAGATATTTTATCTGGGATAAAATACTATTTAAAGAGAGAGAACAATTAATTTGGAATTAATCGATAAAATAATATATTCGATATATTAAACGAAATTAGATTTCGACGCGGAATTAAAATTGGATTTTAATTCGGGCGAACGAGTTAATTTAGAATTAATTCGCTAGCGACGTGAAAAGTAATTTTTCTAGACATAATTATTTAATTAAATTTGATTTAATTACGTCGCAACGGAAAATTCATTAATTCAGAATTAACGAACCCGAGCCCGGAATGTGTTTGCGAGACCACTCCGATTTTGAATCAAGTGCTACCACAAGTCACATCACTTGTCACATCACCTGTCACTTTAGTGATGGATGTCAAGTCACCTTTTGGTGATTGACAACCAGTCACTATTCATGATGGTGGTGGTTGTGGGCAATAAATGCAATTTTGCCTCCAAAATTGGTTTAAGATTTTTGGAAAAGCTTTTACCAAATTTGGTTTGGATTTTTGGTATATGTTTTTAGAAAACAAAAATACACACAACACAACTTCCTCTCTCTCTCTCTTTCTTTCTTCATGACCAAAACACTATCTCCCTCTCTTAGTTTTTGGCTTGGCCGAAACTAGCAAGAAGCAAAGGAAAGATTTGTGGCAAATTTTTTGAGAGTGCTAGCACACATAGGGAAACCCATTCATGAGCATGGAATCCATTCACAAAGCTTGGAGCTTGGAGCACACCAAGGAGACCTTGACCGAAACATACAAAGAAGAGAAGCTTGGAGCAGAAATTTTTGTTGTCATCGCATCTAAAAGCCGATCAAAGTGAGTATTTCCTCAACTTTACTTTGATGTATTCGCACTTTTCATAGCTTAATATAATCTTGGTTTGACCTAAAAAACCCAACAGGATCCCGTTCGCCTCAGCAGTCGGATCGATCATGTATGCCATGATATGTACGCGACCTGATGTCTCCTAGGCTTTGAGCATGTGTAGTCGCTATCAGGCCGATCCAGGTGATGGTCACTTGATGGCGGTTAAGAATATCCTTAAGTATCTTAGACGAACTAAGGATGCTTTCTTAATCTATAGAGATGGAGAACTTGAGGTAACTGGGTTTACCGATGCAAGTTTCCAAACCGATAAAGACGACTGTAAGTCATAATCCGGGTACATATTTTGTTTGAACAACGGAGCAGTAAGCTAGAAATCTTCCAAGCAATAGACTGTTGCCGATTCAACAACAGAAGCAGAGTATATTGATGCAGCTGAAGCAGCAAAAGAGGCAGTTTGGATCCGTAAATTCCTAATTGGATTAGGAGTAGTTCAGTTAGCAGCTGAACTCGTTCCATTGTATTATGACAATAACGGGGCTATAGCGCAGGCTAAGGAACCGCGGTCTCATCAACGATCCAAGCATGTTCTTCGACATTTCCATATGATTCGTGAGATCATACATCGTGGCGATGTGAAGATCGAGAAGGTCGCATCAGATGACAACATTGCAGATCCGCTGACGAAAGTTATTCCTCAGTAAAAGTTTGAGCGACATGTACATAGTTCAGGTGTTAGATGCTTGAGTGACTGGCTATAGGCCAAGTGGGAGATTGTTGGACAATTATGACCCATAGCTCACTATTTGTAAAAGACATTGTGGTTTTTGTACAAATTAACTATGTGACAATGTAATTTGTATTTTATCATTTTGTAATTAGATTACTTGTATATATAAATGATAAAAGTCCTTATGATTAGTTCCGGATTATAAGATATGAGACAATATCAATCCATAAAGGTTTAATCATTAAATATCCCTAGTCGTAGTATTATCGAGACTGGACATCGATAATGCAGAATAGACTAGTATTGCACTTGTGCATGTTATGGAAGCGTAACAATATAGTTCTCATATATTTAAGTATTAGATACTTATGCAAGTGTGATAAGAGGTTGTGTTTACCGATGGTACGGAAACAGCTTCGCTCTGGATAGACCCATCGGAATCCCATTGGTAGTATAACTATGTGTCTATGGGAATCCGCTTTAGGGTAGGTGTATTTGGTCTTAACCTGAGACTTGCATCGCTAGTACTTGCGACAATCAACATTTTCACTTCTTCTCTCTCTCTCCTAAACTGATTCTCTCCCTCTCCAAAAGCTCTCAATTGCCGAGAACAATGAAGGAAGAACTATGGGATTTTGTTGCAAAATCTCCATTGCTAGCACATCAAAGATTCATACAAAGGTGATAGGGAAACATCCATTGAGTTTGGAATTCTAAAAGTTCAAGCTTGGAGCTCATCAACTTCATTTCTACAAAGCGAAGCTTGGAGCATTTCAAATGGAAAAGTTTTTGTTATCAACACATCCTATAACCGTTCTTTGTAAGTATAATTCTGCTATACTTCCTTTTAGTATTCACACTTTTATCATGCTTGAAATATTCTTGGGATGATCTTAGAGACCAACAGAACTACGAGTGAAATTACTCTACCAATGATTTAGAGATGGATGCAGTCATCTTCGCCCTTAAGATTTGGAGACATTACCTCTATGGTGAGTAGTTTGAGATTTATATATATCATAAAAAATGAAATAAATTTTCAACCAGAAAGACCTGAACTTGAGGCAAAGAAGATAAGGTGAATTTCTAAATGATTATGATAGCTCGATCCTATATCACCCAGGTAAAGGGAATATGGTGGCTGATACCTTAAGTAGAAAATCATTTGAGAGTTCGCCCACTTGTCCGTTGATAGAAGGAAATGAGTGCATGAACTGCAACAATGTATGTAGAACATAGTGGAGTTTTAACCATTTGAGTCAGACAAACTGTTTGCACATGTTCGGTATTACTTGAAGAAATATTTGAGGAAATAATTACCGATACTTACATATGGAATAAAATCATAGAATTCAGTGGGGTGAGGAAACGTGATTTATAATTGATGATCATACCATTTTGAGATATGGAGACAGAATAGTAGTGCCTTTGGATGTGGAGTTGAAAAGGAGAATACTAGAGATGGCCCATGCATCTTTCTATGTGATGCATATTGGTGTAATAAAAATGTATCATGATTTAATATATTTTTATTAGTGGGAAGACATGGAGAAAGATGTGGCTGAATATATGTCTAGGTGTTTGATTTGTTAGCAGGTGAAAGTTAAGCACCAAAATCTTGCAGGTATGTTGCAAAGTTTGGGAGTTCCAGAGTGGAAATGGGATGAAATTATCACAAACTTTGTTATAGGCCTTCCTCTGACTTAGAAGGATTTTGACTCGATCTGAGTTATGGTTGAAAGATTGACTAAGTCGACGTATTTTTCTGCCAGTGAATACTACTTATTTAGCCTCGCAATATGCCATAATCTACTTAGATAATATTATGTTATTGCATGAAGTACCTATATCCATTATATATGATTGTGGTACACAACTTACGTCAAAGTTTCAGAAGTCATTTCAAGAAGCCTTAGGAACGTAGTTGCAGTTTAGCATGACATTTCATCCACAGATAGATGGACAGACCGAACGTACAATTCAGGTCTTAGCAGATATGTTAAGAGCTTGCTCTCTAAATTTCGAAAGAAGTTGCAGGTCTGCCTTTGATCGAATTCACCGATGATAATAGTTATCATTCTAGTATACTGATGGCGCCTTTTGATGCTCTGTATGGGTGGAAATATAGATCCCCGGTGGGATGGTTTGAGATTGGTGAACCCAAGTTGTTAGGTCTAGACTTGGTTCAGGATTCAGTGGAGAAAGTTAAGTGGATTAGGGAAAGGTTGAAGATCGCCCAGAATAGACAAAAGTATATGCAGATTATATGGGGAGGGACCTTGAGTTTCATGGTGAAGTTTATGTTTTTTCTGAAAGTCTCACCGTTCAAAGGAGTCATGAAATTCTGCAAGAAGGGTAAACTAAGCCCATGATACATTGGGCCTTTCTAGATCCATAGAAGAGTTGGAGAAAGAGCTTATGAGCTTGCATTTCCATCTAGCATGAACAAAGCACTCGATATTTCATGTATCGATGCTAAGGAAATACATCACTGACGAATCTCATGTTTTAGAGCAGCAAGTATTGGATTTGGATAAGGACTTGTCATGCCTAGAGCTACATGTGGCTAATGTTGATAGAGAAGTGATGAAGCTTCATTCGAAATACTTACCGTTTGTAAAAGTTGTCTAGTAATATCATAAGGGTCGTGAAGCTACGAGGAAGCGTGGAGGTGTCATGAATCGGCAATACCCGCATTTGTGCGATTATGGTCAATAATCATACTCTTTCTTTTCCTTCCGCATAAATTTAGAATTCGATGACAAATTTTTTTGGGGATGATAATGTAATAACCTGTAAAAAAAAAAGATATTTAATCGATTTTAGATTTTATTGGATTGATCCGGTAATGACGGAAAATTTTCCAGATTCTAGTAAAGTCATTAGCTAAAATTAACGATTAATTTTTGTGGACAAAGATCTTCCATGTCATGCCTTGTTGTGTAAGGATAATTAATGGTGTAAATTTAATTGGCATTTGAAAAATGGAAATAAATAACCATAAATATAAATCATTTTACTTTAATTTATTCTTTGTCTAGATTTTTCTTTGGAAACCAATTAAAAACCTCTCTCTCTCCCTATGAACTCTACCTTCCTCTTGCTCCCTCACGCCATTTTTCAGGATAGCATATACAGCCCTCCGGTTCGAATATTTCACCACTTTACCCACTCTTTTAATCCCTCTAGTCCCCTAGCTTAGAGTAATAGCTCATTGGTGCAAAGAAAGTAAGATAATTGGAGCCCTAAATTCCCCCTTTTGGCTGAATCTAGAGAACATTTGGGGGTTTCATTTTTGTCAATTTTGAAGGTAACAACTTTCACTTATTTTCTTCTTTTGAATTGGTTAATCTTGTTAATGCTCATAATTTTTTGATTAGGTTTATCTTTTTGGTACAAAATGGGTTTGATGAACAATATGATAAATCATTTATATATTTTGGAAATTGCTTATTCTTGAAAGGATGGAGGGTTTTCTTAATTGTGATGGGTTTTGTTTGTGTGGTTGGATGAAGGAAATTGGTTGAGGGGTGTACAAGAGCAGTTCGATCAGCATGGGGTCGGTACTAGGAACTGATTGTTTTTAAATTATTTATATAAATCATGTGTTGACGGTGGATTTTGGTCTCAGGGTAATACAGGAATATTACCTCCGAGGGAATCCTCCTCCAACTGTGAATTTGTTTGGTTATGCGGGAAACCAAAAACAAACTTAGCGGAAAATAAGAAAATACGCCAATCAGACAAGGTGATTTAACGTGGTTCGGTGGATTTTGGGATCCGACCTACGTCCACGGACAAGAACAGGGTGGTGCTTTCTTATTACTCAAATACACTCCTCGGGTCTCTTCTTTGCTTTTACAAATCGGAGCTTTATGATTCTAATCCCTCACTCTTGTGATGATTTTCAGATATCTTTTACACATGCTCTACCCTCCTATTTATAATAATACAGAAATCAGACTCCTATTTGCATAAGAAATCCTATTTGGACTCAATCTTCTCTTCTTGTAGGGTTTCCTGATCCGGTACTGCCTTCTTCTTCCGTATTCCCTTTTGGATTCTGACTCCTTCTCCTTGCGAGAGTAGGATATCTTTCTTATCTTATCCATAAGAATGGGGTGCTGTTGTCTTGAACACGGCCCGTTGTCTGGTCGGTCTTAATGAGGTCGGCTATGACAATCTTTTATGCTGAGAGTGTTCCTGCCGACCTTATAGTGATCGGTCATCTGAACCAAAGTGGTCGGTCTTCACATGTTGTGGTCGGGTCAGCTACATGATCTCAACCAGACAGAGAATTTACCCTTTTGTCATTGTCGTGCTGGCTTAAATGTTGTAGCGCCTGAAAACACCATCAACATCTGTCCCCTAGTTCTCGGTTCCAACGAGTATGTGAGTTGGTACCGGAACTATATGAAGAGGGTGTGCTGATTGTCTTCGCTGGTAGTCGTCCCAGAATGCAAAAAAGAATTTTCTTGCCGTTTCAATCATCTTTCCTCGAGACGCACAACCGTCATGTCTTCTTAAATGCCTATCAAATCAACTTTAGGGTTTCTTCTAATGTTCGACACTTGTCAAACATCCGCTGGGTTCCCGCCAAAACCGACGGCGATGAGCGTCCCAATCATGACTATAAGAAAGCGAGGCTTTCACTGTTCCATTTTTTTCGACAATTTATCCTTCTCTTCTGAGAATTTCTCTGCGATTCGTTCAACTCCGTGTTCTTGAAGCTTAACCGTGGTCTTCTTCTTTTTCGTCGCTGAGCACCTAAGGAACGGGCATCACCGCGCCGTATAACCTCATGCTTTTGAGAAGAACAAGTAAGTCTTCTGAGCGACCTCTCCTCTTTTGTATGCTGTGATTCTGTTTGTTTATTTTGCTTAGGGAGAGACTTATGGTTTTGATGGGTCTTGCTTTAGGGCACTTTTTTAGAGACTCCTATCTAGTTTAGCACGGACACCGTGGGTAGCTCCTCATAGACTGATTCTCCTCCCTTCTCTGTTTTTCTGGGTGTCAGGGATGTCCGACAATAGTTCTTCCTCCGAAAGGCCTGCCAAGATTTCAACTCCCCCTGCTGAAGAGCTCTCCTCGGGCTCAGGGGCACCTAGTGTAGAAGACCTTGACACTACCCCTACTGCTTCTGAGATCGAAAACGACTCCTACCATCAGAGAGTTCCTCGGAAGGACCCAGAGCCTGGTGAACTTGGGTCGTCGGCTCTGGATATGAACCGTCCCTCTAAGATAACCGAGGATGATCTCGCCCTTCTCCGTCAGCGGTATAATATTCTGATAGACATCGCCCTTGACGTTCCCGGCCCTATGGATCGTGCCAGCCAACCTGATGAGGGCTCGGTGGCACTCCTTCCTGTCTTCTTTGAGTGTGGGCTACGGCTGCCGATGCAACGGTATTTTGCTTGGATGCTTGCTGAGATGGAGATTGCCCCTTGCCAATTAAGTTTAAATAGTTGAAGGATTCTGGCCGGCATATATGTGGTTTGGCATCGGGCAGGTTTGGGTGTGCCTTGCTTGGAAGAAGTGAAGAGGTTATATCGTTTGAAATCCAACCTGAAAACTCACTACGGTTGGTATTACCTCTCTGCTTATGACAGCTCGTCTAACCTTGTGCAGAAACTCCCCGATTCCAACAAGAATTTTAAGGACCTTTGGTTCTGGGCTACTAGGGACTGGGGTCGGGTTCTGAGATCGTTTGAGGAGGACGTCTCGGTTCCGGACATCTTCAGGGCTGGAGGTTATGAGTCTAATGCCCCTTCACTCTTTCTTTGTTCCCGTTCTTTAGTTTCTTTAGGTTTTCTAACTTCTCTGGTTCCTCCCAGCTTGTTGGCGAGATGCTCCCAAGGTTTCTCGTCAGGTTCGGAGGCGGGTATATTGGGCTCGGGGGTATGCTGCTCACTGGAGGAAGTTGGTTAATGATGCAGCCTTTGTTGATTCGGGCCTTACTCGGGCCGTCCCTCCGGAGGTCTCGGGTCGGATTGGTGGAGGTCTGCTGGCTGCCTGCTTGTTTATGTGTTTGATATCTTTGTTATGTTCTCGGATCCTGATTTCTTTTTCTTCCTTTTTTTGTAGGCATGTCGAAGAGGCCAAAGTTTCTTGAGAAGTTGGCCGGTACCATGAAGAAAACCGGTCAAGCTGAGGTTGGAACTTCTCGGGCGCAGCCTGATCTTGTTGAGAAGGTGTTCCAGGACAAGTTCAAACGGGTGCTCGGGGGAAATCCTCCCCTTCTGGCGTGCAATCATCAGGATCTGTTCGCCTTGTCAGTCCACCGAAACCTCTTAGGAATAGGAGGCGTCAGCTTGGGGCCGAGGAGACCGAGTTGGTTCAAGAGGAAGAAGAGGAGGGAGCTGCTCCAGTTAAGAGGAAGGACGTCCGTAGGGGGAGGAAGTCCTCTGAAGGCTCCTCCAAAAAACGGAAGGCCCTGTGGTCCTCGGGGTGGATGACTTGGGAGAAAGCATCCGGGAGGCTACCTCACACTTAGTGCCGGCTTTCAATGAATTGGCCGAGGTGATCCCCCGGGGGAGGTTTCGAGGTATGAGGATGTATCTCCCAAAGGTGTTGTGACTGAGATGAGTTCTCAGATGGCGAAGGTATTTTCACTTCCCTTCTCGGTTTTTGGGTCTTGGTTCTTTTTATTTTATGTATTGACTCCTTTCTCCTTTTTTGTGTGCAGGCCAACTACCTCATGGCCAAGAATAAGGGTCTTCTTCTGACTTTGTTGTCCGAGGGTGGTCAGGCCCAGAGGCTTCAAAATCGTCTCTCCGAAGTGGAGGCAAAACTGGCTGACCGGGAGGAGGTGATTAAGAATCATGAGGCGACCGCTGTTGAGAATTTCAAAGCGAACAAGGCTCTCAAAGCTGCTGCTGTGCTGGAATAAAAGCTTGCTGATAATGCCAGGGAGGACCTGAAGGTTGCCCAATCTGAGATTGGCGTTCTGAAGGGGAAGGTAGCAAGTGCTGAGGCCAAGTTGAAGAACAAAGACGAAGAGGTTGCACGGGCCCGAGATAGTCTTGAGAGGAAGAAGACCGAGCTTGAGGAGAGAGAGGTTGATCTCGAGGAGAGAGAGATCGAGCTTGAGAAGAGGGAGAGTGAGCTTGAGGCCGAGAAGGAGGCTATCCGCCTTGAGGGAGTTGGTGATTGTGCTGATTTAATTTCGATGGTGCTGCCAAGTCTGAACATGGACCTCATCCGTGCGGCCATCAGTTATTGCAAGGGGGATATCTCCGAGGAGGAGTTTCGGAAGTGGCTCCATTCCCTACCTGAGGAGGCGATGGATCCCGCCCCTATTTCGGTTGTTCCGGCTTCCGAGGCTTCTTATGAAGAACGTCCTGAGGCTCCGGCCGCCGGCGAGGACTGCCCTGAGATCCCTCCTCCCGTTCCTGAAGTAGAGGTCTATCCTGCTGTCGAGGTTGAAGCCACAGTCCCTGATGCCGAGCCACTTCTGCCGCCACCCGAACTAGTTGAGGAAGAAATTCCTGCCCCTGTGCGGGCTGAATGAAAAGGGTAACCCTACCGGGGCCATATGTACACTTTAACTTTTTGTAATAACATTACAATTTGTATTTATACACACATGTATATTTATGTCTATTTATTTCTTCTTTTTTTTTTTTTATGCTTCTCGTTATCCTAACAATTTTAAGGCTCATCAGGGGTCAGCATGAGCCGGAGGGGTCTAATTTGACCCCGAGCAGAGTGACGCACTTGGACCCGGGGGAATGTTACCTCCCCAAACCAAAGAAGCTGACTCGGTGGGACGTAACCCGACCCCGAGTTGAGTGAAAGACTTGGGTTCTGGGGGAATGTTACCTCTCCAAACCAAAGAGGCTGACTCGGTGGGACGTAACCCGACCCCGAGTTGAGTGAAAGACTTGGGTTCTGGGGGAATGTTACCTCCCCAAACCAAAAAGGCTGACTCGGTGGGACGTAACCCGACCCCGAGTTGAGTGAAAGACTTGGGTTCTGGGGGAATGTTACGTCCCCAGTCCATAGATAGACTCGGTGGGACATCGCCCGACCCCGAGCTGTAAGAATCACTTGGTCCTGGGGAATGTTACGTCCCCGTCCATAGACAGACTCGGTGGGACATCGCCCGCCCCGACCGAGCTGTAAGAATCACTTGGTCCTGGGGGAATGTTACGTCCCCAGTCCAAAGGCAGACTCGGTGGGACATCGCCCGACCCCGAGCTGTAAGAGTCACTTGGTCCTGGGGGAATGTTACGTCCCCAGTCCAAAGGAGACTCGGTGGGACATCGCCCGACCCCGAGCTGTAAGAATCACTTGGTCCTGGGGGAATGTTACGTCCTCAGTCCAAAGGCAGACTCGGTGGGACACCAGCCCGACCCCGAGCTGTAAGAATCACTTGGTCCTGGGGGAATGTTACGTCCCCAGTCCAAAGGGCAGACTCGGTGGGACATCGCCCGACCCGAGCTGTAAGAATCACTTGTCCTGGGGGAATGTTACGTCCCAGTCCAAAGGGCAGACTCGGTGGGACATCGCCCGACCCCGAGCTGTAAGAATCACTTGGTCCTGGGGGAATGTTACGTCCCCAGTCCAAAGACAGACTCGGAGGGACATCGCCCGACCCCGAGCTGTAAGAATCACTTGGTCTTGGGGGAATGTTACGTCCCCAGTCCAAAGACAGACTCGGTGGGACATCGCCGACTTTGAGCTGTAAGAATCACTTGGTCCTGGGGGAATGTTACGTCCCCAGTCCAAAGACAGACTCGGTGGGACATCGCCCGACCGAACCGAGCTGTAAGAATCACTTGGTCCTGGGGAATGTTACGTCCCCAGTCCAAAGGCAGACTCGGTGGGACATCGCCCGACCCCGAGTCTGTTTATCTCAGTCGTGGCCTCGGCGGAACGAAATCCATCCCCGAGCCGAAATTTTTTGGGATAGTCCCGGTGGTGGTTGTTTTCGCTTTCAAAGGATTTTGCCAGAAAAGGAATTTTTATTCATGCTTGGGGGCGTGCTGCCCTCTTACAACAATTGTTCCGATTCGTTGTTTTTGCCCGGTTTCTGCAAAAACGAAAATAGAAGAAAGGAAAGTTGATTTTTACGGGAAGTACTTTCTTAACATTTCGGCGTTCCATGGTTTTCTTCAACCTCGTGCCGTCCAGATGTTCTAGGATGTAGGCCCCTGGTCTTACTACCTCGGTGATTTTGTAGGGTCCTTCCCACTTGGCACCTAACGACCCTTCTTCTGGTCGTCGGGTGTTCAGAGTCATTTTTCTTAGCACTAGATCGCCTGTTAGAAAGGAGCGGGTCCGAACTCTCCTATTGTAGAAGCGGGCCATTCTCTGTTGGTAGATTGCGTTCTTACTGCTGACTGTTCTCTTCTTTCTTCGATCAGGTCGAGGTGGTTTTGATAAGTCCTTCGTTCCGCTCGTTCTCAAAGTGGCGGACCCTGTGGGTTGATATTTCGATCTCTGCTGGGATGACGGCCTCATATCTGTATGATAGGGAGAAGGGTGTCTCTCCGGTTGAATCCTTGAAGGTCGTCCGGTGTGCCCACAGTACTTCCGGTAGCTCTCGCGACCCATAGGCTTTTGCTTGATCCGAGTCGAGCTTTCAGGTTTGACTTGATGGTTTTATTGGTGGCTTCAACCTGCCCGTTTGACTTGGGATGGGCTGGCGAGGCGAATTTCAAAGTTATCTGGAGGTCTTCACAAAGTTTCCTGAATCCACTCGCTGTCGAATTGCTTTCCGTTGTCGGTGATGATTGCTTGGGGGATTCCGAACCGACAGATTATATTTCTTTTCAGGAACTCTGTGGCCTTCTTTCTGAGATGGTGGACAAGGCTCTGCCTCTACCCATTTGGTAAAGTAGTCTATGGCCACGATTGCATATTTTGCCTGGCCTCCCCTTTTCGGCATTGGCCCTATGATGTCTAGCCCCCACTGTGCGAAGGGCCAGGGGCTGGATATGGTGGTCAGCTGCTCTGCCGGCTGATGGTAGAGGTTGGCATTTTTCTGGCAACCTTCGCATTTCCGTGCTATCCTCACGCCATCCTGGTGCATGGTTGGCCAGCAAACCCCTTGCCTCAAGGCTTTGAAGGCGATTGATCTTCCCCCGGCGTGGCTTCCGCAGATGCTTGCGTGAATCTCCCTGAGCACGTAGTCTGCTTCTTCTGGTGCTAAGCATCTTAGGAGGGTACGGTGTATCCTCTCCGGTAGAGTACTCCTTCAATCAGGGAAAACTGGTGGTCTTGAACTTGCTTTTGAACTTCAGCTTCCTGGCCTCCTTTTTATCTTTAGGGTTTCTCCTGTTTCCAGATATCTCCTGATCGGCTGCATCCATGAATCTTTGCCTTCTTCTTCTAGTACATCCACCTCTGTCTCCCCTATGCTTCTTTCTCGGAGGTATATAAGAGGGATTACCCTAGGGTTTTCTGTCCTCTTTGAAGAGGCGAGTCGGGCTAGGGAATCTGCTTCGCAGTTGTCTTCTGTCCGACCTGTTCGAAGAGTACGTTTCCCACTTTCTCCACCCATTTCTTCACTTCGGCCATGTAAGCTACCATGGCTGGTTCTCTGGCTTGAAAGTCCCCTTCAGCTGTTGTATTGCTAGCTGAGAATCACTCTGATCACTACGTTGTGGACCCCTACTACCGTACATAGCCTTAGTCCGGCCAGTATTGCCTCGTACTCTGCTTCATTGTTTGTAGTTTTGAAGGCGAATTTGAGGGCGAGCAGTATTTCTTCTCCCTTTTCACTTTTTAGTGCTACCCCAGCTCCGTAGCCGTGCGAACTTGCGGATCCGTCTACAGACATTTCCCATCTGTCTTCTTCCACAGCCAAGACCTGTGGTTCCGTGAGTTCTGCTATGAAGTCCGCTAAGGCCTGCCCTTTTATTGATGTTCTTGGGAGGTATGAGATGTCGTGCTCGCTTATTTCTACTGACCACTTCATCAGTCTCCCTGAGGCCTCTGGTTTCTGCAAGATTTGTCTCAGGGGATAATCCGTGTATACCTTGATAGGATGGGCTTGAAAGTAGGGTCGTAACTTCCGTGTCGCAGTGATCAGGGATAGGGCAATGAGTTCGTGCATGGGGTATCGAGTTTCTGCGTCCAGCAGGGCTTTACTGACGTAGTAAACCGGTTTCTGGACATGGTCGGTCTCTTGTACCAGTGCCGAGCTTACTGCGTGTTTTGAGACGGCCAGGTATAGATACAGTGTCTCCCCTAGGTGGAGGGTTTGGCTAGGAGAGGGGGCTGTGTCAGGTATTGTTTTAGGTGCTGGAAGGCTTCTTCGCACTCAGGTGTCCAGTCGACCCCTTTTGAGCTTTTTTGATGACTTTGAAGAAATGGATGGCACTTGTCGGTTGCTCGCGAGATGAACCGGTTGAGTGCGGCGATTCTTCCTGTAAGGCTTTGTACTTCCTTAACTGTCCGGGGCGATTTCAGGTCTAGCACGGCTTGTATCTTTTGCGGGTTCGCTTCAATGCCTCGTGAACTCACCATGTAGCCTAGAAATTTTCCTGAGGCTACCCCGAATGCACACTTCTCTGGATTGAGCTTTAAACTGTTTTCCTCAGGAGTTCGAAAGTTTTCTTCAGGTCGGCCACATGGTCTCTTGGTTCTCCGGACATTGTTATCATGTCGTCGACATATACCAGCATGGTTGTGCCGATGAGCGGTTTGAAGATTTTGTTCACCAGTCTCTGGAAAGTCGCCCCTGCATTCTTCAATCCGAAAGGCATTACTTTATAACAGTACAAGCCCTTGGTCAGTGATAAAGTGGTCTCTCCTCGTCCGCAGGGTGCATCTTGACTTGATTGTATCCCGAGAAAGCGTCCATGAAGCTTAGCAGCCCTTGGCAGGCTGTTGTGTGTCTACCAGTTGGTCTATATTTGGGAGGGGAAAGCTGTCTTTTGGACATGCTTTGTTGAGGTCGGTGAAATCTACGCACATTCTCCACTTTCCGTTAGATTTTTTCACCAATACTACGTTGGACACCCATTCTGGGTATTTTATTTTACTTCCCGGATGAAACCGGCTTTCAGCAATTTTTCCACCTCGGTTGCTATTGCTCCGCACCGCTCCTGGTTGAATATTCTCCTCTTCTGTTTTACTGGTTTGTGTAATGGGTTCACTGCTAAGCGATGGCTTACGAATTTTGGGTCGATTCCGGGCATGTCATCGTGTCCCCCATGCAAAAACGTCGGGTACTCTTGTAGACATTCCAACAAGTCTTTTCTTAGGGCCTCGTCTAGACTTCCCCCTATTCTTATGCTTTTCTTTGGCCCGAATAGCTTTACTTCTTAAATTCTTCGGCTGCTTCGAGCCGTGCAGCTTTATCGGGCCGAGGAGCAGGGTCTTTCCTCGTGTTCTTGTCGTCCTCGTCTCTCTGTCTCTTCTTGGTGCCTCTTTCCACGCAGAGGGTCTCTCGCGAGAAGTGGCAAAACAGCTTGGGCTATCTTCTGGCTTCCGCATATGATCCCGATCCCTTCCCGTGTGGGGAACTTCAATTTCAAGTAATAACAGGACATTGCGGCCTTGGTTTTCATCATGAAGGGGCGGCCGACAATGACTTGATAACTGCTCATGCAGTCTACTACAGTGAAGTTTATCATGATTGTTCAGGTTTTGGGGGCGGCTCCGATCGTCATTGCTAGTTGAATTCTTCCCAGCGGGACGACCGTTGAACCCCCGAAACCGTACAGGGGGGTGCTGTCCTCGGTTAGAGCTGTGTATTCTACCCCCCAGGCTCTCCAAAGTTTCTTTAAATTATGTCTACTGCGCTCCCGGGGTCCACCAAGATTTTGTCCACTTCTGTGCCGCCGATTGTTGCTTTGATTATTAGTGCGTCGTCATGGGGGAACTTACCCCCTGAGCGTCTTCATCGGTGAACATAATGGGTGTCGACCGATTTCCTCGTGGGTTTGGGATTTTTTTCTGTTTTCAGCACCTCTGTCCCCCGTGCTCGGCTGTAATCTTTCTTCGACCCGGTTAGAGTCCCCGGCCAGCGTTGCCCCTCCTGCGATGACGTTCACCTCTCGATTCCTTGCCCTTTGTCTGGCGGCCATGATCTCGTGGTCGATGTAATTGTTCAGGTACCCGTTCCGGGCCAGGTCCTCCATTTGTTCCCGCAGGTCCTTGCATTCATCGGTTGTGTGCCCTTTTAGATTGTGGTGCAGGCAGTAGGATCTTTTTTTTTTTTTCTGTCTGGGGGAAACCTCCTGAGGTCGGGCTCTATTAAGAGGCCTTTCTCCCGTATCTCCATGATGATTTCCCCTGGCGGCTTGCTTAGGGGAATATACGCTTCCTCTCGGACCACATGGTTTACTTGAGTTGCGGGCCCTTTTCCTTGATCCTTTTGTGCCATTGGCTTGAACTCTTTGAGTCTTGGATTGAACTTCCGGAATTCTCTTTCTGGTCGCCGATGGTCTTCTCTCCTTGTCACCCTTTCTCTGGCGGTTGTCCCTCTCCGGGATACTTTTCCCTCGCTTTCTAGTAGGACGTACTTCCTGGCTATCTCCAGTGCGGTAGCGTAGTCTGGTGTCTCATGGATCCTCATGTGGGTCCATAGTTTCCCGACTCTTAGGGCCCCTTTCAGACTTTCCAGGGCTTCTTGGGATTCGTACCCTCCGACCTCGAGTACGGTGTTGTGATACCTTTCAATGAAGCTTTTCAGTGTTTCTTTCGTCTCCTTGTTCATGAGCTTTAGTTCTCCTATTGTTTTTTAGGGGTGCAGGCTCCTTTGAAGTGCCGAATAAACGACTTCTTAAGTTGGGAGAAGCTCTGAATGCCCCCCGGGGCCAGACTTCTACCATAGGATGGCGGGCCCACCTAAAGTTAAGGGAAATACTTTGCATATGGCGTCGCCCGTTACTCCTCTTGTACTTCCATCAGGAGGACAAAGTTTTCGATGTGGGATTTTGGGTCGGAGTGGCCTTGTATGGTGCCATGGTCGGCATGTTGAATCGCTTCGGGAACTGTGCTGACCTTATTTCTTCCGTAGGGGAGACCCCTCTTCCTCGCCTCGGGTGTCTCCCGCGCCGGTCTTGAGGCCTTCTTCCCATCTGGTCATCTCTTTTCTTAACCAAGACTTTATTTCACGGGTTGTGCCCCTGTGTCGCCTTCTGTGTCCTTCTGTTCGCCTGTCGTTCCGGCCGTGGCGTTCTTTAAGCCCGGGGGTCTCCTGTACGTCTTCGTTGTACTTTCTATCTTCCCTCTCGGAGCTGTAAAAATCTGTCGGAGAGGGGTCGGGTGATTGTTCCTCCTCTTCTTCTTCCCATGTGTCTTCTGATCGTGGCTCTCTTCCTACCACTTCAGATCTTATCCCATAGGGTCCTCTCTTTCTGGGTCCCTCGTTTTCGCTTACATCTACTCTTTTTCCCTCTTTCCCTCTCTTTCCTCCTCTTTCCTCCTCTGTCCGGTCTCGTTTCAGTTTTCTCGTTGTTTGCTCCTTCCATTCTTTCTAGTCGATCCATCATAGTCCCTCATGCTATCTTCCATTTTTTTCATCAGTCCATTGCCGGACCTCCTGGTTGGTGATTTCCGTCCTCCGCCATTTGTCTTATCACGTGAACTGTTTTTTTTATGAAGTTCCCCACAGACGGCGCCAACTGTTGACGGTGGATTTTGGTCTCAGGGTAATACAGGAATATTACCTCCGAGGGAATCCTCCTCCAACTGTGAATTTGTTTGGTTATGCGGGAAACCAAAACAAACTTAGCGGAAAATAAGAAATACGCCAATCAGACAAGGTGATTTAACGTGGTTCGGTGGATTTTGGGATCCGACCTACGTCCACGGACAAGAACAGGGTGGTGCTTTCTTATTACTCAAATACACTCCTCGGGTCTCTTCTTTGCTTTTACAAATCGGAGCTTTATGATTCTAATCCCTCACTCTTGTGATGATTTTCAGATATCTTTTACACATGCTCTACCCTCCTATTTATAATAATACAGAAATCAGACTCCTATTTGCATAAGAAATCCTATTTGGACTCAATCTTCTCTTCTTGTAGGGTTTCCTGATCCGGTACTGCTACTGCCTTCTTCTTCCGTATTCCCTTTTGGATTATGACTCCTTCTCCTTGCGAGAGTAGGACATCTTTCTTATCTTATCCATAAGAATGGGTGATGTTGTCTTGAACACGGCCCGTTGTCTGGTCGGTCTTAATGAGGTTGGCCATGACAATCTTTTATGCTGAGAGTGTTCCTGCCGACCTTATAGTGATCGGTCATCTGAACCAAAGTGGTCGGTCTTCACATGTTGTGGTCGGGTTAGCTACATGATCTCAACCAGACAGAGAATTTACCCTTTTGTCCTTGTCGTGCTGGCTTAAATGTTGTAGCGCCTGAAAACACCATCAACATCATGTTTGGAAACTAGCTAATGGGTGGTTAAAGGATTCAGTGGTTTGGTGGCTAGATTGAAACAAAAATTTGGGGGATGTGTGTGTGGTATTCGGCAGTAGAGGGAAGATTGATTTTTAGTGTGTGTTTATGCATGGATATGTGTTATTATTGTGCTATAATGCATGAGAATTGTGGCTGAATTAAATGAATGAATTAGGGCTGTGAATTAGTAAGAACAGGCCAATGTTCGAAAACTCGGTATGCAGTGCGAGGCGGCCACTTGTGTGAGGCAAGGCGAGGCGATCAGCCCCGAGGCGGTAGCCTCAATCCAATAATAGGAAAAAATACAAATATATAAAATAAAAACATAAATTCATAAAATTGTCAATCAAATTTTCCATCAAAATTAAATAAAATAAACATAACAAAATAAGTTCTTGAAAAAAATGGTTTTAATCTCTAAGTAAGCTATCATTTGTGTCTAACGGTATGAAATGTGGATCTAAGGTTTCATCTCCTCCATCATCATCTGAATTGTCTCCTCCAAAGTGTCATCATCATATCTAATTCATACTCCATCCTCCTTATCAGCTGCAATATCGTCCCACTCAGGTTCTTCATCAACAAGTTGTGGAATCTTTCCTTTACCTAATAAATAATATAAAGTCATATGTTTATCTATATGCAAATTAATTTGTATGTGATTTCATTTAAATAAATTACCTTGATTTCTTTTCACTTTTGTGCAGATTGCCAACTTCCAATTTGTTGACGAATGGTAGCTCCTAAAAATCCATCTGAAGATGTTTCTTCTTCAACTTTCTCTTCTCCAACCACCCACTTATCATCAGAAGGCACATCATCCTCAACTAAAGGATCATCATCCTTATTCATTGATTTTTTCTTCAAGAACTTATGTTGTAACCTCATGTTGTACATTACATAAACCAATGAGTTCAATTTTTGAGTGGACAATCTATTTCTTCTCTTTGTATGAATCTATATATGATTATAAATTTTATCAAAAATAAAATAAATTAATTTATTTGAATGACATATCAAGTAAGTTTTTGTGAGCATATACTGAATTGAATGTGCTCCAATTACGCACGCATCCCAAAGACGAGCATGTCAGACTCAAAAGCTTTATAGTTAAGGACTATAGTTGAGGAGTTTGGTCTCCATATTGTTTCCACCAATCAGCTACCATAACCATGAACACAATTAAAATTAAGATAAAAGTGTAATAATTGTAATAATACCTAAATGATAATTCATATATCAGGGCTACGATTGAAGAAGGTGGTTCTAGCAAGGCAAAAGAAAACATCTCTATTTTATTTAAGAAGGCATCCACCTGCACATATGCCCTCTCTTTATCTTCATAATGGTGATAAGTTTAGCCATACACATGAAAAATCCTAACTTAATCTCTGGATGAGTGGAAGGATTGTCTGAATACTGGATTTAGGGATTTAAAAAATACGCGGCTGCATGCAAATGACGGTGCAACAAAATTCCCACCTATCATCGATAATCTTCCATATCTATTTGTATGCTCCAACTTCATCTCCCAAATTTTTTGCCATCTCTTCCTTTGCTTTATCCATGGCACCATAAATGAACCCCATCCCAAGTACTTTTTCACCATCTGTAATTCTCAACACATTAACCAAAGGTTTGGCAGTTTATAATGCATAAGTCATGCTGAGCCATAACCTATCACTCAAAATGATTTTATTCACTTCTCTCCCTTTGGGCTTCTATGACAAATTATGATCATTTCATTCCTTGGAAGTAAACATTTGCTGCAACTGTTGCTTGAGACTGTACATACTTTGTAATGTCAAGTATGCAGTAGCAAATCTTGTTGGAGCAGGACGCACCAAGTCCTTCTTTGTAAAACTCCTCATCAAAGCTAAAACTGATCCATGGTTATATATGAAATTACTCACCTGTTATAAAGACAGTAATAATTATATTGTCAAATAATATATTTTTAAACAAAAAAAACTGTGCAACTACAATTTATAATTACCTTCTTTGCTTTTGTTAATGTATTTTTGTGTTGAGGTAGCTTTTCAATTTGTTCAAGCATCAAATCAATACAATGTGCAACACAGGGCGTCCACCACAACCCTTTCCTCTTATTCATCAACAGTTCACCGACTTTCTTGTAGTTTGATGCATTATCTGTCACTACTTGGATAACAATGTCTTCTCCAACTTCTTTAACAACATCATCAAGGAGCTTAAATAACAAGTTTGCATCTTTTACTACATCACTAGCATCAACAGACATTAAAAAAACTGTTCCTTTAGGATTGTTCACAAGGAAGTTTAATAATTTATTTTCCTCTTATATCCTTCCACCCATATGACATAATAGTCACGCTTGTCTGTTTACATGACTTTTTTACATTATCAACTACTTATTGTGTGTTTGCTACTCCTTCCTTGTTCATATTGTAGTTGATAGCTCATAAGGTGTAGGTGGTTTTAGACCACGTCCAAATTGCCAACTGATCGTAACATATTAATAAATGAAGGACTACATGCAATATTAAAAGCAATTCCATTCTAAAAAAAGAACTTACCAATGTCTTGTGTCATGCGATCACACAATTATTTCTCACTTCATTGCACTATCGGATTTTCCACCACCTCTGGCTCCTTTGTGCAAATCTATCCATTGGTCCTTGACTCTTCTTTTGGAGCAATAGTGTTTGGATGATTAGTAGATTTACTATGCAAGGAGACATTTTGGTCAATTATTTCTTCTCTATATAATTATGCTACCTTTTTTGCATTAGATTGCTTCTCCAAGTAATTTTTTATTTCATCTTTTACTTCTGGGGGAACCTCTGTACATGGGGCAGCATTACCATAAATACCTGCAAGGCAGAGAATTTCGACTTTAGGGAACTCGGCTCATGTGTTGATGTTTGGATTATAACTTGAGTTTTTGACTCTCGTTTAAAGAACCGTAAATTTCTACGTAAACTTGACATGTTAAGGTTCATCATAATCGAAAATTAGATTTTTTGGATGAAAGATGAAATTGTAGTAAAATTCGTAACTTCAAAGTCAGCAGAGGACCTGATGCTATTTTTCACTATCAAGGTACAAAGATTCGATCATATCTTGAGTTTGGTAGCTCGAAATCGAAATCTGTGAAGACCTACATAACTAGACATTTTAATATTTATCCTATTAAAATTCAGCCGCTGATTCACTTCTAAATAATTGCAGCAAATTTTCAAAGTTAGTTGTTAAGCAGTGAATTTTTAACGAATAGGCAGAATCTAAATTTCTGCATCCACACTCGCGTAATTCCAAACCAAAGTCCGTAAAATTCATAGATGACATAGATATCTCAATACATATTGAGGTTGAGTGTTCATACATTGCATATTTTATTATGTTGTACGAAAAGTATTATGTGTTATATAGTCTAACTAATTGAATTGGCTTTAGGTCGACGTTATGATTCACAACATTCGCCAACTACGTGAAGCATATCTGGTCCATCCTAGCACAATGAGTGGATGCTTTTGTTTTCGTTGATACTTTTCGATTTTATGTTCCATTTGTTACTTTTGTTTATGCTTCATTAAAACTTTTGTTTCGTTTGATATTTTTCTTTTACATTTTTACGTTACTTTTGTTTTCGGACATGAGATATTTTGATTGGATGCTATATGATGCTTTTCTCCTTTACGATGCTTGTATGATATTTTGGATTTTGAAACCTCTATGATGCTTGTATAGGGTCCGACCCATATAAAAATGGCCGTCCCGCTGCCCTTTGTCGACATGGTCATGTTCGTACATTGTCCGATATTTGCGCCAACTTGGGTAATGGACGCCTGAATGGTTTTCGACAAACTGTTTTAAAGAAAAAGTTTGAACTTGATCTCAGATTTGTTATATGTCTTATCTACGTTTGTTTTATGTTTGTTTCCTTTTTTAGTATATGTTCACTAAGTCCGTAAGACTCACCCCTCAGTTTCCGAGTTTGTTTTGCAGGATCCCCCATAACGTTCAGCGAGACCTTATGGATTTTGTGTGGAGACTACGACTTGGATATTGGCAAGTCACCCAAGGGTCCCATTTGAACTGCATATATATCTTGTGTCTTTTGCATATTTTATGTATTGAGAACTTATGGCTCACTTGTATATGTATCATGGAGTTCATGACATTGTATAGGATTTGTGAATAGATTCATTATGTATGATGTGGGCACATAGTCCATTTTGAGCATTTATAGAATTGTTTGCATTAGTTAAACCTTACATCACAGGCTTCTCGTTGTGAGTATGGTTTTTGGTCTGTCAGGCTGAGGGAGTTTGGTTACGCCAGTTTTCTGCCGGTAACACTCCGATTTTATCGGGGTATTACGTATACTTTAGGAACATCAATTTTATTCTGATGCTTAGTTCTAACCTTGTTTAACAACAAGATATGTTTGATAAATTGTAGGCTCTTGAAAAGTCACAATAATTGGTTGATCTTCTATCGAACAAGTCTACAATTGGGTGTAAATGGATTTATAAAATAAAAATTAAGTCAGATGGATCTATTGAGCGGTATAAAGTCTAATTTGTTACAAATGGCTTTTCTCAGTAGTATGGTATGAATGGAATATGAAAAGACTTTTGCTTTTATTACTCGCCTAACTTCCATCATCAACTTACTAACTGCTACTGCTGCAGCCATTCATCAGTGGACACTATTTCAAATGGACGTGAAGAATGCATTTCTCAATGGTGATATCTATAAAGAAGTTTACATGAAATCTCCACTTAGTTATTTTCATCCTACTCACGAAGTATGTAACTTTGTCGGGAATTATATGGCCTTTTATAGGCTCCATGTGAACGGTTTGATAAATTTAGGGCCATAGTTTACCAATTTGGGTTCATATCTACTGCTTATGATTAGGCTCTTTTTATACATCAGAGAGATTAAGACTGAATCTTTATTTTTTTTTATGTGGATGATATGATTATCCGTGGTGATGATATAGATGGTATTTCTGGTTTCAAGACTCATTTTCAACAACACTTTGAGATGAAAGATTTTGATCATCTCAATTATTTTCTTGGCCTTGAAGTACTTCTAACCACACTAGTTATTATCTCTCTTAGACGAAATATATTTGTGATCTACTTGCCCGAGCAGGGCTGATTGACAGCAAAATTACATCTACTCCTCTTATCCTAAGATTCAATTTAAAGTGACAAATGATATTTCTCTTCATGATGATACTCTCTACCTATAATTAGTTGGCGGCTTAGTCTAGTTGATAGTTACCTGTCCTGATATTGCATATATTGTTCATAAAATTATATATATTATTTATGATGTTACTCTCTACCGATAATTAGTTGGCAGCTTAGTCTACTTAATAGTTACTCGTCCTTATATTGCATATATTGTTCATGTTATTAATCAATTTATGTTCACACCTCGCTCTGATTTCAAATAAGATAGAGATATGATTTCAAATAAGAGAGAGGGTGGAAATAGAGACTTTAATGTAAATTAGAAATAATATTTGAGAACTGAGGGACAAATGAATGAGACATAAATATTAAGTGTAAATAAAATAGTTATATATTTTAGATTATAAAACCAAAAAGATTCGGAACATTTACAAGCTTAATATCTAAAATAATATTAGTGTTTTTATTACAATTTGAAATTATAATTAAATATGTGTTCAACCAACACAAAATACGGGTCATGTGTTATTAATTATATTTTTTTTTTATTTTATCGAACCGAACAATACCGTACCCACCCCTCTAATTTCCCTAATTTGTACACTCTACAAAGTAAATTTATTTTATCATATATTTTTTAGTCTTTTTCAATAAAATGTATATACATTTCTAATAAGTGTCCTTGATTATTATGTACAAATAGTAGGATTTATTATAAATAGTTAATAAAATACACAATTATTATTATATAAACGATTTCTAATAAATCATACTATAGATATAATAATGGGCATTTATAACAAACGTATACACATTTTATTGAAAAAGAAAACAGCACAGACCCAAAATCTCGTCGTCGGCGAATTAGCGCTCTCACGAAACTCAAATTTCCCAACTTTAAACCTTCATTGAAACCCTAAATTGAACAAAAACGATCAACATTTGAACCTAAAGCTTCCCATGAAAGATTTGGTACCAACGAAACCCTAAAATTTGGGACATTTGACATGGACGCCAAAGACATCCTCGGAATTCCGAAAACTCAGCTGCCAATATCTCAAGAAAAGAAATCTCGGCCACAAAAAGAACCCCAAAGGAAACCCGATGGCATTTCTCGCGAGGTAATTTGCTACACGTGTAATTATGTGTCGCTTATGTTGCTTCTCTGTAACTGTTTTTTTTTCCACCTAAATTTGATGATGATTGTAGGTTTATGCGCTTACTGGTGGCTTGGCACCGCTTATGCCATCAATTGATGTTTCTCAGTTGAAGAAACGACCTCCATCAGATGAGAAGGTTTGTTATCAATTGCCAAGGTTAAGTGATGGTGTTTTGAATTGTTTGCAACTTGCAATTTCTGAAAGTATTGATCCCGTGCATTCAGATTACTTGGCAGTGGCTTCCGTTCACTAGTTCTGCGCGAAAAGATAACTTGCAGCTCTACCATTGGGTAGGTTTCTGTAGTTTTTGGAACTTCTGTCATAAACTAGGTAAGTGGTCATCATTTTTAGTGTGAGGGTGTTTATGGCATTTTTGTGGTTTTGTGTTTCACATAATCTGCAGGTCAGAGTTGTGAACGGTGTTCCACCAACAGGTGACTATTCTTTTGCCAAGTATAACAAGGTATTAGAAATTTGTTCTCATCTCTTTTATTTGCTTTGTTTCTTTAATTTTACTTCAATGACTGAATCTCTTTATTTATTTTTTGGTATGATGCAGTCTGTTGATGTTGTCAAATACACAGATGAGGAGTATGACAAGTATTTAACTGATCCTGTGGGTATCAACTCAAGATTGAATCTTGTTTATTACAAAATCTCTGACCATCCATGCCTAGAAATTTGAAGGGGAAATTTATACTGCATTTATTTTGTGGATGTCATGTGAATGTTATTTGGTTAATCATTTTTTGTTCTCTATCTTTTCTAGATGTGGACCAAAGAAGAGACCGATCAATTGTTTTACTTGTGTGAAAGGTTTGATCTCCGCTTCATCATTGTAGCTGACAGGTTCCTATCGTCTCGTACCGTGGAAGAATTGAAAGATCGTTACTATAGTGGTATTTTATCTGTTTTCTTGACCATCACTGGCTGCTTGTTGTTTAAATAGCTTCCTTTTTTAAATATAGTTTGATTGAATTCCATTTTTGTTAAGTGTATTATGGACAATGTTCTAAAAAACGCTAGGCGGTAGGCGTACGGTGTGGGAGTGAGAGTGACTAGCGCCTAGGCCTTCTAGGTGCTGCCTATAAGGATAGGCTAGGTGGCACTAGGTGGTTTTATTTTTTATTCTAAAAAATAGAAAAAAAATACATAAATTTTTAGAAAAAACATACAAACCCGCCTAGAACCACCTAGGCCGTCTGCCTAGACCTGCCTAATCACCTAAAACCACCTAGCAACCATTTTCATGCATAATCGGAATGGCCAGGCACCTCCTAGGCCGTTTTTGAGAACCATATTTGTGGATAATTTATGAACTGATTTTTAGGGGTTTCTCTGATTGCTGTTGATGATTGTGAAACTTTTTATTGTGCAGTATCCCGAGCTATACTGATGGCTAGGGCTCCATCTCCTGGGGATGTTTCAGGTCACCCTCTTGTTAAGGTGAATAATGCTGCTATAATTTCATGTCATTAAAATAAAAAAGAAGAAAATAAAGTTTTATAGCTTTGAACTTATGTTTAGTTGGTTATAAGTTATAACTGGAAATTTGTTTTTGAATTTTGCCATATTATGTCATTGTTAACTTTTACTTCTTGACATTTTGTACTGTAGGATCCATACAATGTTTCACAGGAGGTAGAACGAAAGCGTGCGCTGTCAATGGTCCTCTCCCAAACAAAACATCAAGAGCGTAAAGATGCTGAGGTTTTAATTTTACTTGAAATTCTAATTATTAACTCAGTATGATCACAGTTTCTGTCAAAGATGTGAATTCGGACTGTTCAGTTAATTATAGGTGATATCTTTTCTCAGGTTTTGGCTGAAGCAAAAAGGATTACAGAGTCGCGGATGGCATCACGGGTAGGCATTGGAATAAATATATTATGCTTCTCTCTTTCTTATAATTGGCGGTGTTCACGTTCAAGGCAAATGTGTATTATTTTGTTTTTGAGTGAATTTTGTCTGAAAACTAAAATAAATTGTGTACTTCTTTGTTTTTGGCAATAAAATTTTGATTATTTCTAAAAAGGTTGGCACTGTTCCTGGGAGAATTTGTTTTGAGTTTTTGTTTCTATGGGTGATCACTAGTTTTTTTGCCTTTTCAGGCTGCCGAAGAGCCTGAGTTGCCCGTTGTATCTCATCTGGGTGCAGAGAGCTCGGACAGGGCTGTTGTTCTACGTGATACTGTTTCACCTTCATCCAATGTTCAGCTTCCCTCTGCAGCAATTGTACCTTCGACTTCGATAATGGATGATAGTGCCTCTACTCTAGCTTCTCTGCGCATGGTGTGTTTAATAATTGCCAAATTATGTTTTTTCTCCCCTTCACACAGTTAAAAGATCTGATTAATCTGGTTTGGAGGCAGCGATGGACTTTCTTTTAATTTATTGTTTTTGTTTATATTGTGTTTCTTTGGTTTTCACATGGAAGGCCTGAGTAGGATATCTGCAAATTTTCAGTGGTTGTTTGGAACCCTTTTTTCTTATGTAAAGTTGTATTATTTATATCCCAGGCTTTTAATGAATATCTACTGATTGAAATCCTTTTCAGCTGCGGGTTTATTTGAGGACTTATGCACTTGAGCAGATGGTGCAAGCTGCAAGCTCATCTGCTGGACTCCGAACCATCAAGCGGGTTGAGCAAACCTTACAAGATCTTGGGGTATGTTCCTGCTTCCTGAACTGTGAATGCAGTGCATATAGTCTGATTGTCATGTGATTTATTCAGTGATGTTATTTCTATAATTATTAAATTAAGATAGTATATATTATCTTTCATTTATGATATTTCTAATATTTTTTCCTAGAAAGTATGATGTATGAACTATGAAGATGCATTACTCCTTAAACATCTTTTCTCCTCCTATCTTTGGGCAATCATATTTTTATATTGAAATATGTTTCATATTCTCATAAAAATTTCGTGGAACATGCCATTTGCCAGTATACTCGAGTCAGATGCAATCGATCATGCTCAGCCTGTACGTTACTAAAATGTAGGCATTTTATTTTTGGGTGTATATATCATGCTAACTTCTCATGAAGCCTATTTTGAAGTTGATTATAGGTTTTTTTTTGTGATTTTGAATGTACTTGTGCGTATTGCTAGATCCTCATCAGGAAGCCCAATAAGCATATCTAGTTAAAGATTGTGAAATTGGCCTTTTTTAATATTCCTTGCAGTTGGATGTTTTCAAATTTGCTGATTTTGCTTCAATCCACGAGTATCTTGTGAATATTCTGCATAATTGAGTATAAGCTTATTGTAATCTTTACAGGTCAATTTGAAACCAAAAGTTCCAACCAAAGCTGTTTGTGCAGAGCATCTTGAATTAAGAAAGGAAATATTAACTTTGCTAAATCTTCAGAAGCAGGTACATTATGTCTAAGATCACTTTTCTAAATCGTTTTCCTCACAAAAACTGACACAAACATTTGTATATTTTGCCTGGTTTCAATTTTATATTATTCCAGGAAACATCATTGTTATTCTATCTTTCATTTGATAGTAGAGCTTATATTTCTTATAATACTTTATTTCATTCATATAAGCTTATGTTTGCTCTAATGTCAAGTTTTGTTGTTTTCTTTAACTTATCCGATATTTCTTATAATACTTTATTTCATTCATATAAGCTTATGTTTGCTCTAGTGTCAAGCAATACAAATGTTTTGCTGTTTCCTTTAAGTTATCCATTTTTCCCTTGTACAATTGAGGTTGTGAAGTTCCCGAGCCTGAGTTCTGACATATGGGAGAGACATCTGGTTGTGCGGTTACTATGTTGGAGTCATGTCTGATAGATACTTGACTGCAGGGACAGAGCTTGGACTTTAATCGAGAGGGGCCTTACTTTGAATAATATGTATTAAAACAAAGTAAACAGTTTCAAAAAGTAATAAATATAAAAAGGGTGTGGAAAATTCAACTTAAATTTTTTACATAAATTTAGACAATATCTAGCCGTTGATTTAAGACAATCCAATGGTAGATTTCAAGTCAAAATCTAGACGTTGATTTAAGATAATCCAATGGTAGATTTCAAGTCAAAATAGTGTTTAATTATGTCAATTCACCCATCATTGGATTTGATGATATCAATGGTTGAATTTTGCAGTATAGATTTAAATAAAAAATTTAAATTAAAATCTTTCCCCACATATATAAATTCAAAAAAATTTAACATATTCAAATTACTCAACATATGTTTACAATTGTCCTCTATATGGTTTCATAATGTTGATAATGTTGAATGACAACTTCATTTTCAACAGTATTTAATAAGTTTTTTTTTCCTAATCAATCTATCATTTATGAGTTGTAATAGTTACGGGCTTTATTTTATATTGAGAAGTCAAATTTAGTATTTAGTGTGGGCTTTACAATAATTTAATAAGACTTAATTATTAATTCAAAAAAATATATTTCAGTAGGGGGCTTGAGCCTCCACTGTTCATACTAAGCCTCCATCCCTGCTTGACTGTAATTCGAGGGTGCAGTTTATAGTAATCCATCTTGCAGGTGCTGCTGTAATGATTTTGACACTCAGCATTATTAGCAACTAACGTGTCTCTCTTACTTCGAACATATTAATCAATTACTCTCTTTTTTTTTGGTTCCTTGGTTACACCGGTGAATATGTTAATGTACCACTTTTTGTTACATAA